>CAVLGL010000092.1:14506996-14681996 GCA_963668995.1 Parnassius mnemosyne | reverse complement strand
TTATTCTGTGCTTTGTATTATATTATCAGACTAGCGGTGCCCCGCGGTTTCACCCGCGTCATCATGTGTCGCAGGTGCGCGACATGCCCTAAAGCATTTTATAATTGAAATTAAATATTTTATTTCATAGCAATGGATGGAAAAATTGGCATAATTGAGTACTTTTATCTGTCGGCACATTATGTATGATGTAGAGCGAAATTACGTTTTATCCACTTTCCCTCCCCCTCCCGGTTGAGCCCCCCCCCCCACGTCACTGAGTGTCCCGAAGCGCGGTTTTTTCCAGTTTTAAAGAAAACCGTACACGACACATTTTTTTTATAGGAGAGGGGGCAAACGAGCTTGCGGCTCACCTGATGGTAAGTGACTACCGCCGCCCATGAACAACTGCAACACCAGGGAGGAAATTGCAGATGCGTTGCCGGCCTTTTAAAAAGGAGTACGCTCTTTTCTTGAAGGTCCCTAAGTCGTATCGGTCCGGAAAAATCGCTGATGGTAATCGATTCCACAAGGAAGTCGTGCGAGGAAGAAAACATCTTCTAAATAGCACAGTGGTGGACCGCCAATCATCCAGATGGTGTGGATGGTATCGAGAGTTCTGCCGCCATGTGCATTCGTGAAATTTGGCGGCTGGGATTAATCCGAACAATTCCTCAGAGGACTCCCCATGGTAGATGCGAAAGAAAATGCAAAGGAATGCAACATCTCTTCGCAGTGCCAATGAATCGAGCCGATCGGAAAGGGCTCGGTCGTCGACGATTCGAGCCGCTCTGCGTTGGATGCGGTCATGTGGAAGGAGCTGGCACTGGGGAGCCCCAGCCCAGAGATGGGAACAGTATTCAATGTGAGGCCGAACCTGTGCCTTGTAACGTTGCAGGCGGTGTGCCGGCATGAAATACTGTCCCGCTCTGCTGAGCACGCCAAGCTTTTTAGAGGCCAATTTGGCCTTCTCTTCCAAGTGACCACGAAACTGCACGTCACTCGATATGTCGACTCCGAGGATACCGATACTGGCTGAGGCAAGAAGGGGAGTGCCTTGAAACTGAGGAGATACGACAAAGGGGTTCTTTTTAGCGGTAAACGTGTTGTGTTGTGTTGTGTTCTGAGGATTAAACTGGACTAGATTTAGTCGCCCCTAATCCGAGACTTTGTTTAGCAAAGACTCGACTTCAGACACAAGTTTGTTCCGGTACTCGGCGACGTTTTCCCGAGAAGTATTGGCACGGCCGGTGTATGGAGCATCACCAGTGCTGTCATCCGCATAGCAATGAATGTTACCAGTTAGCAACATATCATTGATATGCAGAAGAAACAGCGTTGGTGATAGCACACAGCCTTGTGGAACACCAGCATTAATAGTTTTGTAGTCAGAGCATACACCGTCTACAACGACCTTGATGCTCCGATCTGCAAGGAAGCTGCTGAGCCAATTGCACAATTTCTCGGGAAGCCCTTTTTTAGGGATCGAGTGGACAAAAGCTATCTTCCATGAATTCGGGACTACGCCTTGGGAGTAGGAGTACCGGAAAAGACGCGTTAGGACCGGTGCCAACTCCGGAGCACACGTCCTCAGCACAATTGGGGGATTCCGTCAGGCCCACTCGACTTCTGGATGTCCAGGGAGAGCAGTGCTTTGCGAACCGAGCGCTGTGAGAACAGTACATCCGGCATGGAGCACTCACACCGCGGGATGGTCGGCGGTGTTTTCCCCCTGTCATTAAGAGTCGAGTTGGACGCAAAAAGGGAGCCTAAAAAGTCGGCTTTGTCTTTTGCGTCTTGGGCCAGTGACTCATCCTCCCTGTGCAGAGATGGTAATGATGGCTTACAGAAATTCCCTTGGACAGCCTTAGCGAGAGACCAGAATGCACGGGTTCCCGAAGGAAGGCGAACTAGTTTCTCGCCAATTCTGCCTATGTGCTCTGACTTTGCCTTGGCAATAACTCTTTTGAAGGACCTGGAGGCGAAGTTATACTTCTTTTTAAGTGTGCAGGTGTTTACATCCCGAGTCGCCGAAGCCGCAGCCCAGGCTTGATAACACTCCTGCTTACTGCGTAATGCAGTCTTACAGGAGCGACCAAACCAAGGCTGAGATCTGCCTCCGATGGGTACCACAGATGATGGAATAAATAGTTCCATTCCCTGTAGCACCACATCAGTGATAGAGTCAGCAACAGCGCTGGGATCATCCGGCGAGAAGCAAACCCGCCCCCATGGGTAGGATACAAAGAAAGATCGCATTCCGTCCCAATCCGCCGACCTGTAATGCCAAATACAGCGGCAACCTGCAGAACGCAACCGCGAAGGGAGCGTGAGTGGCACCATACTCCGGAGCAGACAATGGTCCGAAGAGCCGAGAGGGGCATCGACGGAAACCTGATATCCGTCCGGATGAGAGGTCAGCAGAAGGTCCAACAGGGAAGGTGTATGATCCTCCACATCTGGAATCCGCGTAGGCGAAGTAACCAGTTGTGTCAGACCATATGCCAAGACAAAATCATAAACAGATCTCCCCGCATGATCGGTTAAACGTGAACCGAGCCATTGGGCATGGTGGGCGTTAAAATCGCCAAGGATCACGATCTCCGCGGATGGGACCTGTTGTAGCAAGGAATCTGTAGCCATTTGGACGTAGTCGATGAGTCGGTCTGTTTCGGCATTACTGCTATGGGACCTATAGAGGCACCCGTAGACGCGCGGATGGTCGTCGCTGTCTACGCGTAGCCAAAGGATGGACAGGTCCGAACCTTCAAGACTGCCGAGGCGTCGAGAACAGATGTCCTCTCTGACATACACGCAAACTCCAGCCCGAGGCACAAAGAAATGCTCTAATTTGTACCCCGGGTAGGAGAGATACGAAATATCAGCCGGAGAGGAAACCTGCTTTGCCGTCTCGAGATGGTAGTGGACGGCGTTTAGGTTAGAGTGAAGTCCCCTGATGTTGCAGAAATTCACGGATAGCGTGGCAGGGGTCGCCTTGGTGTTCTTGCTCAGTTTGCCCCGAGCAGTTATGTTTTTGAGCGGATTCTTGAGCTATCAAACTCTTATAGTTATTAATCAGTTAAATTTTCAAAATACCATAGCAACGTGAAATTAAAGAGTTCAGAAATAAAGATGTAACTAATAATTGTCATAAAAGTACTCAATTAATTTTCAATTTATGTTAGCTATAATTATTGAACTAACCTCGCTCTTAGCAGCTTTCTATACTGGCTTCTCGCAGTTCTCACCGGCCGGCTAGTGTTTATGCGTAGTTCGCGCGCCCAGGCAAGTATTGAATTATTTTAATTTTACATTATCTCTTAAACTATGCGTCCAAATAACATGATATACAGAACAAAGTTTATCTTCATAAAATTGTCTTGATGATGAAGTAACTTTCGTTCGTAAGGATAAATAAGCCATGCCTAATAATAACGCTCATAAATCACTTTTAAATTTTCAATATTTTTTTGTCACAAAATACCTAATTATGGCTTATGTATAAGAAATAGACATATGGTATCCAGTACTTTTTTTTAGACGGAGTAAAGATCTATATTTTTCTAAAACATTGTATTTACGTATCCCTAACGATAACACCAGCGTACGCGGATAAATAATTTCGGGAGTGCTTTTTCTTCTGACTTGCTTAACATATATCCATATTTAGGGCTAGCTGAGGTATATAGCTTAATGCTAGACAGCCTATACTATTCCACATGAATCTGGCTATAATATACAAAAAGAATTTTTCAAATCGGACTGGTAGTTCCAGAGATTAGCGCGTTTAAACAAACAAAAAAACTCTTCCGCTTTATTATATTAGTATAGATTAGTATAGATACATGAGTGGGACGCCCACCTGTGTACGCAAATACACCAAGTACCCATATATACACTGTCCATAATTTTTAGTGATGTAAATTTTCAGCTCTCCACCTTTTTAATCATTGTCTTAATAAATTTACTCATTGATAATAAGCCTTTATATTTAATAACTTTGCATTTTTATGTTAAGTCCCCATCTTCTCAAGCGAGCAATAAACTTGTATTCGTCGCCCATGTAAATCCCAATTCTATCGGCCATCTATTTGTATATTTTTGTATCTTCTATTATTTTTTGATTATCTTGTGGTAGAGGCATGCTGAATCTATATTTTAGTTGTAGCACGAATGGGTCAGCTCGACCGTGGAAGGACCACGCTCTCACAGAAAGCCAGCGTAAAATAGCAACTTAACGTAACTTAACTTAATATCAAAATAACAGCTTTTTACCAAATTAATATAAAAATATATACGGTACTTATAACAAAAACACAATTTTTAAAATTTTTGTCTGTCTGTCTGTCTGTTTGTTCCGGCTAATCTCCGAAACGGCTGGACCGATTTCGACGGAACTTTCACTGGCAGATAGCTGATGTTATAAGGAGTATCTTAGGCTACTTATATTTTAGAAAAAGAATTAGGGTTCCGCGCAACATAATTAAAACCCTAAATTACACGCGGGCGAAGTCGCGGGGAACAGCTAGTATTAATATATAGTTTAATCTATACAAATAAATAAAATAGAAGTGTCTGTTTGTAATGTTAAAGTAACAGCTTTTTACTAAATGCATGTGAAAGTATATAGGGTACTAATAACAAAAACAATTTTTAAAAACTTTGTCTGTCTGTTTGTTCCGGCTAATCTCCGAAACGGCTGGACCGATTTTGATGGGACTTTCACTGGCAGACTGATGCTATAAGGAGTAACTTAGGATACTTTTATTTTAGAAAAAAATTAAAACCCATGAAACCGTAGTAAATTCCACGCGGATGAAATCGCGAGGGACAGCTAGTTATATTAATATAACTTTTAATTGGATTTTTTTTTATAGAATAACGGTGACAAACAAGCACACAGTTCAACTGATGGTAAGTGGATATTGTGGCCCATAGACATCTATCTTCGATTAAGAATCAAAATGTAGATGCGTAAGGACTAAGATGAAGTGAGCCGTTTTTTGTAAAAATGGTCCCCGGTTCTCTCGGACCCACCGTACGGAACACAGCAGTATTAAGTTGATACGTTACGTTGGTAATCTGTGAGAGGGTGGTCATTACCTAATACGTAATTACAGCATGACTCTACCACGTTCATTTATAAATAAATTTAAAAAGTCAATTAAAAAAGCAATAAAAGTCACTATTTATTTATATTTAAAATATTGCATAGTCATTGTTTATTATTGTGATAAAAATTTCGCAGTCATTATTCAATGATATATTTATGATATAATGACTTCCGACGTGATTACATATATTTCTCAAGGAAGGAATAAGGTAGGAAATCTCAGTCTCAATTAGGTTTTCAACTTTATTTATTTGTATAGATGTAGAAAAAGTTAATTATTTATATAGAGATAATAACACTATTATGGTTGATTGATGGAAAATTTATGAATTAAACTACTGAGTATTAAAGAAACTGAATATCAAAAAAAATCATCACTAAATAAATGAATTTCGGTCACGGCGGACAGTCTCCACGGAGACTAGCCATCTGCGCAGGACAGTATTATTGTCCCTGTGTGTACAAGCACAGGTATACTGTCTATTTCTCAACTCTCATAGTCCGATGGGACGGTAATCCGACACGACCGGAGATCAGGCGCACGTCCCACGATTTTACGTTCTTTCCGAGGCGCGGGCGTGAAACACCGCCTAATTCCCAACCACAGGCTGCAACTGCGAATTTCTTGACTAAAAAAAGCGGTATTCGAACCCGGGTTCCCATGATTAGCGATTTCGCTTTCGATAATAATGGCTTTATCAATTAGTACACTAACAAGCTTCTTTTTTCAATATTCTCACATTTTACATATTTGATTTTCTTGAATATTTGTTATTATATTTTGTTTTTGTTAAGTTAAAGTGACAAAGCAAATTTATGTTGCAGAAGTGAACGGCAGAGTCGGAAAGGGACGCCCTAGGGCCCTAGGCGAAAGTTTATCGACCAAATTGGAGATATATTGCAAATGGACCGAAGAGTACCCTTAACCGACGAGCATGTATGCGTAGGTATACGGAGGAGGCGAGAGAGGTGTGTCAGGATCGTGCCAAATGGAAGTCCGTAGTCTCTGCCTACCCCTCTGGTTGACAGGCGTGAATGTTCATGTATATATGTATGTTAAACTAATGAGTGATTCTATATTTACACGGACACTTTTTAAATGATACTAGTTTTTATGGATTGCCCCATGGTCAAGGGGAGACAGGTGATCGACGTCCCGATGTCATAATTAACCACGGCTACCTTCAGTTCAAAATTCTAAATTTTTGGTTCGATCTACGCAGAATGAGGTTATAGTATCTTGATTTCTAGCCCCTAGTTTTATTTTTATAGGAATAGGGTGACAAACGAACACACAGTCCACTTGATGGTAAATGGTTGCTGTAACCCAAAGACATCTACATCTATCCTCTATGACAAATCAAAATGCAGATGCGTTGTCATCCGTGAGGACTAAGATAGAATGCCTCTTTTCCAGTAAAAAGGGTCTCCAGTTCTCTACACTAACCAAACGAAACACAGCATCATTAAGCTGCTATTTTACGCTTGTGTGAGAGTGTGGAGCCGGCCAATTCGTGCCACAACTATACTACTAAACTACTTTTTTACGAGCCATGGCTCTAGCACGTAAAAAAGTACCACGTTGTATGCTAGGTTTGGAATTTAATTTATTTAAATAAAGGGTTCCAAACAGATGGTAGCCACCTTTTCTATTGAAATTAGGATATTTATTAATTTCAGTAGCCTAGCGAATCATCCTTGGAAGGAATCTTTGTTCTTTAGTGAGGATTTGTGGTCTATTAAATCTGAAGTAGTGGCGGGTGCGATCCTGTACGTGTTCACAGACTGCAGTTTTAACTTACGGACACTTGTTACATTCATGTATGTCTTGCGGAATTGATAGCTTCCGATAGTATTCCGAAAATGTCACTGCGATAGAAGATCCTAATCAAACGAGATATAATATAAAAGAAATATAAGGCGTAAAATATAAAGTAATTTTACCTTTTTATAACCTTGCGAAACTTCCGGCTTCGGGGCGGTATCAAATAGGTTCAATCTGGAGTTTTGAAAAAAGTCCTGGCTAGAATTTTCCCTGGAGAACAATTCAGATGTCGAGCTTTCCCTGTTTAAAGAAGGCCGGGACTTCACAAATGGATTATTCCTAGCATTCCTCGCATGCTTAAGCCAATTGAATTTATTTACTGCTTCAGGTGCTGGGGATGGAGACGGAGTGTTTTCTGGGGTTTCTGTTGCTGGTGTCGATGGGTCTTGTGACACAGAAGCCATATTAATCAATGTTTCTTATTTTTGTCGTTAAAAAAATTATTTAAATATTTCTTATGGATTTTGTGGCACTATTAAAATGAAATTACATACACTAAATTGTATATTTTATATAAGTTATTTACAAATCGATAACGAATTACACAAAATACACTAATTGATCATTTTTTCTAATTTGCAAATTTATGAAAATTTTATTTCCCGCCTAAAACTATCACTGTGGCATGGGCCGACATCCTTGAACGTGTGAAGTGCAAGGCTATTTTGAATAAACAACGCTACTAATGGCGTATCACGATCTCCCAATACATATAATATAATACTTATAATAAAACGTATCTACGTGTTTTATTTTTAGTTTGCAGATATGTATGATATACGTCTGCACGCGGGTTGGATCGAAGCCGGACTGAACTGAAATGATTCACATGATTTTGTGTTTACATCGGCGCGTGCGCATGTAGAGAAGATTATAGAGCTACCAACTACATACAAGTGTCCGGATAAATCTTTTTTTTACAAAACTTAAGAGACATCAAGAAAAGCTTGGAATTTTATCAGTAAACTAGCTGTTCCCCGCGACTTCACCCGCGTGGAATTTGAGATAGGATTTCATGGATTGTAATTTTTTTGCGCGGAACCCTAATTCTTTTCCTAAAATAAAAGTAGCCTAAGTTACACCTAACAACATCAGCTATCTGCCAGTGAACATCCCATGCAAATCGGTTCACAGTTTTTTGCATTATGCGTGTTCAGACAGACTTCGTGTTAGAGTTTTATTATAGTATTAGCCGTTCCCCGCGACTTCGCCTGCGTAGAATTTTTTTGCGCGGAACCCTAATTCTTTTCCTAAAATAAAAGCAGCCTAAGTTACTCTTTATAACATGGGCTATCTGCCAGTGAAAGTCTCATCCATATCGGTTCACAGGTTTTTGCGTAATGCGTGCTCAGACAGACATCGTCTTAGAGTTCTATTATAGTATAAATAGATCTTACATCTAGTCTATACGCTATTACAGGCTATGTCGCTATTACAGGGTGGTTTAAGAGAATCCAACCCCCATTTCAACCCCTGGTTGTCGTAAGAGGTAAAAATGCTAAGCAAATAAATGTATGTTAAATTGTATAATATAATATAAAACTATTGGTAAATCCAATTTTGCATGCCTTAAGCGCATTAAAAATTACTTATAACATGATAATACGTAATTTTTATAAATTAGTTTAAACACACACAAGTTTTCACTAATAACCTTATTTTTATACTTCCAATTTTCCGATAATTTTAATTTATGTTAACAAAAATTTGATTTATGTCCAACTTCAATTAAAAATGTTTGGAAAATCCAAAAGTGCACGACTCATAATGCTCATAATATGATCATCATATCATCATTCAGATGACTCCATAAAGTCCAAGACGTATTTAAGTATAATTATATATAAATTCTACTTATTAATAGTATGTAGTACTATTATCTACTCTGTGCCTTTAAAATATTGTTATAAAAATCTGCAATTATAGTAATAATCAAGTATATATCAAATTTGGTTTTTCGAATATTATTTTGTATTTTTGTACAGTAATCTTTTTGAACAAGAGGCGCTGCAAATAACTGACACAGTATCCACTCACGTCGGCGGCTGAGCCCGAAGTCTATTTAGTAAAATAAATTATTACAAGGCAGCTCAAAACACCGAAAATTTCTTGATATGGACTCATCGATCACTAATAAAAATTAGTGATCGATGTATGGACTTGATAAATCCCCACCAAAAGCCACTAAAACCACTTTTTAATGTAAAAATAGCAATTGACAAACAAAAAACAAACAACTTTCTGACAATGCGCTTTTTATATCATTTATATGTACAATATGATTGTTACATACGATTTCGTGCGACAAAACGTTGAAATCTTGATTTTTAAACCGAATTCGCTGAGCGAACGAGGCCATTATGACAAATCCTCAAAACCGTCCAACAGTTCATTACGGGTAGATGATGAAAAAAATAATAATATGTAAATAATTCAAACAATAGCAAAAACGTTGCCGCGTTTCGTATATCTATTTATAATTGTAATGATGAGGACCATAGATGAGGACGTTTTAGGGTAAACATATTAAATATTATAAATGTGAACGTTTGTTTATTTGTTGCGCTTCACGTAAAAACTACTGTAAAGATTTGGATGATATTTTGCACACTCAACCTGGTTAGGACATAGGATACTTTCATCCCGATAAAAGGATGCCGTGATAAATTTTCAATTTTAATAAATTAGTAATTTTCAGTGTTGGTCCATACCAGGCGAACGGAGTCGCGAAAATTCTTTATTCAACTGGGATATTATACAACTTTTTCGAACGTCATTCATGAAGGCCGACGGGCTCCTTAAGCTTGGGGCACTGCCCCGCCTTGCCTTATTGGTTTTAGGATGCGTTTTTAGGGGGTTTTAGGATGCATTTACACTAAAGCAATATCAATAGCAATATCGAGAGACGTGATACGGATTTTAAATTATAATATGCCTTTTCCTGCATGTCTCTGTCTTGTCTATTCCCCGCTTGTCCCCGCTACAATGTAAAGGAATTCTACGCGTCTACGCACCACACTTACACTTATAATTACCTTTTCTCTATATAAAATTATTAACGTAGTAGTCCTGATTATGTGATAACCTAAATGGTTACACTAATTATAGATAAACGAGTTTGGATTTTGTATCTGTGACTAAAATAAGCATATCTGTAGCGATTCATATACGAATCTGCTGGAGGCCAAATTGGGATGTTTAGAACGAGCATTTACTGTTTACTTGCTTTTTAAATCGACCTGGATATATATGATGAAGTGGTCAAGTTAACCATTCCATCCATTCCTCAACATAGGCTTCAACTACGGATTATGTTAATAACATCCCACTGCTGTTAATAACATCCCACTGCTGGGCACAAGGCTCTGCATTTTTACGGCTGTAATTTTTAACTTAACCACAGAATAAATAATAAGTACAAGAAACTTAACTAACCTTCACCTCTACGTGTTAGTTAACGACTTGCACGTGAGTATCAACTTACTTTTTTATTTCAAAACTAAAACTCTAGACTGGAGAAATCAGAAAGCCATTAACGTGAGTGTGTCAGCATATGCAGCTAAAATGAGTAAATATTCTGAAACATAGTTTGCCAAAGGAACTCCAGGGAGCGAACAACTTCGCTACCAAATTCTGATTTGGCTAGGGAAAATGGAATAATAGGAAAATTTACGGTCCAAACAGTATACGCTGTTCGATTTCTGCAATAATAATAAAAATAATAATATAATAAAACTTCAATAAAATAAAAGGTCCATATAATAGTTAGTAACATTACCGTTATCGTTATCGGTCCACTGCTGAACATCGGTTGCCTGGGGGATGTTTGCCATGGTTGCCGGGGGGATGTTTGCCACAGTTGCCGCTAGGCATGCGAGTTGGAAACCGCAGTTTTTTATTTTTAGTCATTATTAGGAAGACGTTGCTGCCTATCTTCTGATTTGTTGTTGGATAATATGGGGAGAGTAACTTTACATTAATAAAATAAATATAACAGTAATATATAACAGTGTCCGTGTTCAAAAGGCGAGTCAAAGAGCACTATCTTTCTTTGTCGTCCCAATGATTATATATATAATATATTATTATATTTATATATGTAATATATATATATATATATATATATGTGTGTGTGTGTGTATGTATTTATAGTGATATTTAGTTATATGTATGTTTACATGGATATTTGTTTTTATTATCTTTACTTTATGTTAAGTATATTAATATTATAAAATTGTATAATGAGAGTGCAGACTAGATCAGCTTCTCTTTTAATTTGTCCAGTATCAGGCCTGCTGGAAGAAATTTCAATATGAAATAAGCAGTGCCTTTGTACAAAATATCTTTTTTTTTCTCTTCTTTATAACATTATTTTGTGTGTACATAAATTGTTAAATAAATAAATAATAAATAAATAACCTAATCTAATATAGACAACTTAATTTTTGTTTGTTCGTATTTCATGCGCTGCCATACCGTTCATCAGATTGCGGTAAAACTTTGTCTTGCACTTCCGCGAAGGTTATAGGCATACTGCAATAAACTTACAGGACGTGGCGCACGTATCGCACCGACAAATTTAGTTGAAAGTTATATTATATCCTTCAACTAAAATGAATATTATTATTCCTAATTAAACTATATAACTCTTCCAAATTTAAAACGATATTTAAAAAATTATTTCCTCTGCGGCAGCAATGCGCCGGGTACCAGTTATTATTAACAAAAAAAGGTGTAAATAAAACTACTTATTGCGTTTGCATCTACCACCCCATCTAAGCCCGTGGGTGTCTTAAGAGGCGAAGAGGGAAACGCCCTAAAATGTTGTGTTTGCAAACTAATTTATAATATAAAGAAGATGGCTGTAACTAAGAAAATCAATCCATTGGCTAGGCTAGTCTACTGTCACCACCGCCGGTAGATGCGCTTACAGCGTTCAAATAGGTCATAGAAGAAGTGTCTGAGGCAGTGTGGAAAAAGTGTTTCGAACATTGGTTCAGATGCATGAAGCTTTGTATAGATATTGAAGAGAGTTCTTTGAAAGATTTAATAATAGAAACTAACCGTAGAACTGTTTTTTTAGTTTCGCAAAACATGTGAAACCCACCTAAGTTAAAGTAAATACTTCTAAAATCCATAATAAATTCATTCATTCATTCATTCATTACATCCTATCAAAAGTCTACTGCCCAACTACTGTGCTTCCCCATAGATTGCTTTATAGGGAAGATGTTTGCCTCAGTTGCCACGCTTGGCTAGCAGGTTTGTTCCTCCTGTTCCCATAGGACATAATCTTCCTATATTCGATATACAAATATAAATCATTACAGTCCACTGCTGAACATAAGGTGTCCCAAGGAACGCCACAAATCACGGTCCTGGGCTACCTGCAACCATCGTCTTGCACCAGGTCGTCACTTTATTATAAAAACTGGGCGTTTCTTCACTACGTAACTGAAAAAATTTTTTTACAGGTAAACTTTATATTACTGTTACCGTTACAGCCTATTAAAGTCCACCGCTGAACATAGGCCTCTTTTTTTTTTGTATGATGACAAACGAGCACACAGTCCACCTGATGGTAAGTGGTTGCTGTGGCCCATAGACATCTACATCTATCTTCGATTAAGAATCAAAATGCAGATGCGTTGTCACCCATGAGGACTAAGATGGAATGCCTCGTTTCCAGTAAAAAGGGTCTCCGGTTCTCTACACTCACCATACGAAACACAGCAGCGTTAAGCTACTATTTTACGCTGGTATTCTGTGAGAGCGTGGTCCTTCCCCGGTCGAGCCGACCCATTCGTGCTACAACCATAATATAGCTGCAGCATGGCTCTACCACGTAGCCTCTCTCATAGATTGCCTCATAAGAAGGATATTTATCATAGTTGCCACGCTTGGCAAGCGGGTTGGCAACCGCAGTTTTTTTTATTTTCAGTCATTATTAGGAAGACGTTGCCGCCTATCTTCTAATTAGTTTCCCACTGTCGCCTCTTACGACACCCACGGGATGATATGAGGTAGTGGATATTCTTACACCGCCACTACACTGTTCTTTATTTTACAACGGTACACTGTAACTTTATATTATATCTTAATAATATTACAATCCAATAGGTTTTTAGAATTTCGAGCTTTTGATATTTTAGAATTTTAGATTAAATTTAAATCGGTACAATTTTCTGTTATTCTGTGAAAACTGAATGAGCAACGGCAATAAATAATGATGAACATATATTAAATAAGACACTTGACGTCGCAAGCGCTCTACGTGACGCAGTATGGGAGCGTAGTTATTGACTAGTGAGGTAGCAAAAGGAGGAGGGCTGCGGGGGGTTTTGGAACGAAAATTAGTTCCCCCTTAACTTTTTAAATGATGCTACTAAATATAATAGTTATATTTATCACTTTTTATTTGGTTTTTGTACAGCATCTTCTTGGTTTTGTACTGTTATGATGCTGTTACTGTTTTTGTAATAAATAAATAAATAATAAATAATATACAATAAATAACTTACTTGATAGCGACTGAACACTTGTCCTTAAGATATTACTAGCACTGCTGCTTTATAAGTTATGTATATAGCTAAAGTTCAGTACACACGTGCTTACCAAAGTGTAATAAATACATTGTGTTGTTGTTTTATTCATTTTAAATAATGTGCTAAGATCGTAGAAGATTATTGCGATTTTATATTTTTAAGATACCTTGAAAATAAGGGATTTTTGGCTTTAGCGGCACCGAATGACAGTAAGCGGGCTAGAAGCTACTGTACATAACGTCCAGCACAAGTCTACAACAGACTTGTTGACCGCAATGGAATAATTGTGTAGACAACGGAAAATAATTTTATCATAGTCTACTGCCAGAAATTCGAGCACAGCGGCCAGTCTCAACGGAGACTAGCCATCTGTGTAAGATAGGCTTATAGAACCAGAGTGTACACGCAAACACATATGCACTCTCTATTTCCTCACTCTCTTAGTCCGATGGGGCGGCAACCCGACACGTCCAGAAGAAGATCAGGCGCAGGACCAGCTGCTTTACATGCTTTCCGTGGCACGGAGTTGATACACCGCCAAGTTCCTAACTACAGCCTGCTACTCAGAATATTTTTACAGAAAAATTCAATAATTGATTTTTTGGCCTGATCCGGAATTCCAACCCGTGACCTTATGATCAGCAGTCGTATTTACAACCACTACAACAAAGATGCAGTCATATAGTCACAGTCTTAGAAAAGATAGATATCTATACATTGATCAAATTGATATGAGACCGCATGAGAAGCACCAGCTTTCAAATAAAAAAAGAATCATCGAAATCGGTTTACCCAGTAAAAAGTTATGAGGTAACACACTTAAAAAAACATACAGTAGAATTGAGTACCGTCTCCTTTTTGAAGTTGGTATAAAAGACAATTTAGTCTTATTAACTCCAAGAAAATTTAATAACATCATTTCCCTATAAAAATGTTAAGAACACTTACTTCGTAACTGATCAACTTAAGTGCACCTGCACGCAACGAAATATTGCCCATGTCAATTTGCCGTTACACGTTACGTTACTTAATTCGATGTTTAAAAGCTTTTAGAAAAATTTACTTCGCAAATATCCGCGTATTAAAATAAAATGATGTGTCTTACCTAGTATGAAGAGCACCTCCCGCCCTCCCTCAATTGCGTGCCCTATCCCCGTCACCACTAATCCCAGCACCGCTACTCCCAACACCACTACACTAAGCAAGACACACCACTGACGATAACACGACACGTGTTTCGCCTCTACACGAGGCATCCTCAGGTGATATAGACTCTACGGTGGCTAACCGCTAAGTTAATGTATAATGTTTTTAATATAATTAAAGTATAATGGATTTCCGCAAAGTAACGCCTGATTCTATTAATTATAATTCGATGTTATTTTGGACTAAAGTAAAATTGTTTAAGTATTAGTGATGAATGTTTTCACTGAAGTCCATCTTTAATAAACAGCAACAACTTTGAACTTGATTAAAATCAAAAACATCTCATTTTCAGTTAACCATTGCGAAAGAGGATTTAGAAATTTTTTGTTTAGAGTAATAAAATTACTCAGTTCAAGATTTTTTTACTTCATAATACGTAACTTTTAATCCAAGTAACTTTTGATTGCTTTTGAAGAATTTTATTTTCTATGAGAGATACTGAATTTCTTAACTCAAGTAAAATTCAAATAAACAATTTATATAAATTCATAAAGGAACGATTTTATATAAAACTAGAAACCGGCCCCATTAATGTGGCGTTATTAAGTGCTATCCTAACATAATCAAAGATTATTCATATTATCAATTTTCCGTTTTATTCGAAAAACAAAACTGCAAGTTTTATACGTGGTAGAGCCATGCTGGAGCTATATATCTGGTATAGCTGTAGCACGAATGGGTCGGCTCGACCAGGGAAGGATTGGTAAGAAGGAAGATTTGGTATTTATTAGTGATTTAAACAAATACTAACATTAAATAGACAAAATACTCAAAAATAGAAAATGGCTCACTTTGTGGCAACTTTACCATAAGGTTTTATAATGAAGATAACAGGATTTAACTTCAAGGTTCAAGGTAAGTTTACCTCATAATATAAAATACACAACACTCAGAGTTATGATTTGGGCCTTTAATTGTGTTTTTTTTTATAGGATAAGGGTGACAAACGAGCACACAGTCCACCTGATGGTAAGTGGTTGCTGTGACCCATAGACATCTACATCTATCTTCGATTACTTACTTATCTTCACGCACAATCCCTGACGGGGTAGCCAGAGAGAACAGATTGCCAAGTGTCACGATCCTTACATACCTCTTTCGCTTCTTTCAGATTCATTATCTTCTTCATACATGCACGTATCTTCGATTAAGAATCAAAATGCAGATGCGTTGTCACCCGTGAGGACTAAGATGGAATGCCTCGTTTCCAGTAAAAAGGGTCTCCGGTTCTCTACACTCACCATACGAAACACAGCAGCGTAAAGCTGCTATTTTACGCTGGTATTATGTAAGAGCGTGGTCCTTCCCCGGTCGAGCCGACCCATTCGTGCTACAACCATAATATAGCTGCAGCATGGCTCTACCACGTATAAAATGTTGCAAATAGTTTGCTATTTGTAAGTAAATAAAATAAGTAGCTCAGATGGTTAGCGCTCGCAGTAAGCTTTACAGTACTCGAGCTACCCAGGTTCGATCCCCGCCGGCACCAATGAAATTGTTAATTGCAATTTTAAGTGCTGATTTACCACGTGCTCGGCGGTGAAGGAAAACATCGTGAGGAAACCTAAAATATATCGAAGACATGTGAAGTTCGCCAACACGCATTGAGGCAGCGCGGCGCACATTTCCTTGCCCTAAAACCCTCTCAGAAATGAGAGGAGGCCTGTGCCCAGCAGTGGGACATAATTAGGCTGTAACTTTACTTTATATACATATATGTATATATGTGTGTGTGTGTGTGTGTGTGTGTGCGTGTGTGTGTATGTGTGTGTGTGTGTGTGTGTGTGTATGTGTATTTGGATATAACACTTCCATTGGTAAAGTTGTCCAACTTGACTGTAACGAAAATATATTTTGTTTATATATTTTCCAATTTTAGATTTTGAGAGAGTCTTGTTTATTGAAGCCATTTTTACTCGTGCATGTGTGTTGGTGCACAACCAAATGGTTCCTATAAAATAAAACTGCTTCCCTGCTTTTCTAATGGTAGTTTTTAACACAATAGAACGTAAGGTTACACACGATAAGACTTATTGGAGACCTCTCTACCATGATATTGGGTTGTAGTATTGTGGTGTAAGGGTCATAAGTGAGTACACAGATCATGCTCTTTCGAATTCAAACGGCCAAAATCATTTATTAGGTTAATCTGTCAGGATATTCTCGGTACCAGTCTGAAGTCAGGAAGTTGGCGGTGTTTCACTCCCGTATATCGAAAAGCACTAAAAGACGTTGGTACTGCGCCTGATCCCTCTCCGGTCGGGTCGGATATCTCATCGGACTATGAGAGCGAGGGAATAGAGGGCACCGTCAGTAGCACACAATGCCCTACGCAGATAGCTAGTCTCCATCGAGACTGGCAGGCTAAATTAAAATCCGATTTGGAGGGTATTTGTATTAAGACGATACCCCGACCAAAACCTTGCGATATTGCGTTTTTCTTCGTTATTCAGAGACTATTATCTCATTAATTATGAGAAATAAACTACATCTAAAAGCACATTATTAACGAACGATATCCTATCATCATATTCCACGTTCTAATTTGTTTCTATGTGTTATAAACACATTTAAAATCTACTTTTAAAAATGACTAAAATTATTGATTACATGCGTCTGTTGCTAAATGCAACTCTCTAATCATTTGAGGATTACACTAATGGATAGATAATTTAAAAATCTATATAATTCACGTTTATTAAAGTTCGATTTTCTTTTTTAAATAAAATTAATTCCAAAAATTGTGTGAATTCTATGACAAATGGGCGTACGCAGAGTGCGGGCGGCAGTGCACTGCATGCTCAAGGTTATTTGGCCAGGGAAACGCCTTAATGGATAAAATAAACCTAGTAAGCTAACAGCATAGCAAAGTGGCGAAGCAATCAGCTTTGTAGCGGTTTCTAACGGTTGCCGTTGAGCAATCAGTTTCAGAATAGAAGGTTCAGATGCCTGGGTGATCAGTAATCGATTGCTGAAAACAGAATTTGAAAATTCAAAACCTTTCTCGAGATAATCGTGGGACAGACGGACAGACATCGTGAAATCAATAAGTGACTTCGCAAGCTTCGCCACTTAATAAAATACAATACATAAAGAGGATTGTATTTAAATGGTTATCAATTTCGGTTTGTTAGTATATATTATATACCTAACGCGAATTATATGAAGTCGTAGTAGCTTGGGACTAACGACTCTTTGTAAATTTCACAGTACGCAATCATACCTGGGTTCGATTCCTGCTGGTACCAATAAAATTGCTAATTGCAATTTTAAATTTTAGTTGGTTATAGGAGGACAAGCAGGTGGCAAATACATTTATTTTATTGTTATTTTGTTGTTAGTAGAAACAGGCTGCTGCCCATCTCCTAGTTTGTTTTACACTGTCGCCTCTTACGACATTCTCGGGACACCATTGGGTAGAGAATATTTACATCTCTCTAGCTAGGGTGACAACCTAGTAAGAGATTCAGGAAGTCGATGCATGCAGGTGACACAGGACCGTGCTTTGTATCACAGACTAAAGGCAATCCACAATATAATTTTTTATCTGAATTTTTTTATAATAATACGTGCTGTTGAATTAAAAAAAGCACCAGGCTTATTCATTAGTGTTTTCTCTTTTTAATGATGTTCTTTTCATACCACATTATATAATAAGCACGACTTAATGTGAGTGAAAATGCAGATGCGTCATCACCCGTTTTGGGGCGTTTGGGAAAAATTATGAGAGTGATTTTTTTACGATGCGCGCGCACACCGACAGCTAAAAACGACACCACGAAGTTGTTACGATGCGCGAGACAACTTCATTGGGTAACTGTCTCTCAAGTTTTCGTGGGAACTGATAACTATATTTTAGGTAGTTATTTTTAGTTATTTTTGTTTTGTTACACTAAAGAAGTATAACTTCCTACGTGCGTACATAAGTACACATACACATTTTTTTTATATATAAAATTGAAGTGCCTAACGAGCTGTCATATGTTGAGGACTTTGATGGAATGTCTCACAACGTGCAATTATACTGGTTCTCTATACTCTTCAAACCGGAATACAGGAGTGCGGTCCATGCTGTTTGGCGACAGAAATTAACATTTTTATATATAGAATAATGGTAACAAACGAGCACACAGTCCACCTGATGGTAAGTGGATGCTGCGACCCATAGACATTTATCCTCGATTAAAAATCAAAATTCAGATGCGTTATCACCCCTCAGGACTAAGATGAAATGCCTCGTTTCCAGTAAAAAGGGTCACCGGTTCTCTACATTCACCATACGAACCACAGCAGCACACAGCTGCTATTTTACGCTGATATTCTGTGAGAGCGTCGTCCTTCCCCGGTAAAGTCGACCCATTCGTGTTATATACAACTATAATATAGCTGCAGCGTGGCACTACCACGTAAACTACCATGCAAATCAAAATATCGACCAGAAATAAAGTACATTTTTCATACATCATTCTCGAGCGAATATTATCGGCTTTTGTAACGAGGAAACAATTGACGCCGACTGTTTCCGCACGCTTCCGCCTACCTTATTAATGCTCCAGCAATGTGGTCGCTAGTAACGAACACATTGCAATCATGAATCATTACACTTAACAGCCGAGGTGACCGTAGAAATTGGCCGAGATTGGTATTGTTCAACGTATGTTAAAATAAATCGATTCGTCGCGCTTTCATTGATGTTTAAAATATGGTGATGGTGAGCAAATTCATAAGAACCTTCAGAACAATGACAGTCCTTAATTCAAGGTTATTTATTACAATAACGAGGTTGGAACCTGCTTGCGACTAAGCAAATGTCTTACCCATTTTTTATAATTTTATTTTCTCCCAATTATACAATAAAAGTTTTTAAAATTTTCTTCTGCCAAACTGCATTACAGTTTGTCGGCAGTAGTTCTCGTCTTACATTCTTATGTAATCTTGAATATAATATCTTATACGTAAACTTACATCTACTAACATCTATTTTATTATTTTGTTTATATATAAGCAGATAAAAATAAATAAGTGTGAATGGTCAACACAATAACCTCTTCTCTTGTTCACTTATCTCATATCGAGTCTCTATGACTATTGATCATCAAATAGTCGAATGACGATGTCGTTGTCGATGACGATGTCGATTTCAATGTAAATGACAATGACGATTACGATGTCGATGACGATGACGATGAAGGTGACTATGTCGATGACAATGACGAAGACGTTGACGACGACGATGACGATGACGATGTTGTTGACAATGATGTTGACGCACAGAACAAGTATGGCCTACGGGTGCCGGGTCCAGACGCAATTTATGTATGATTCCACGATACATAAGAAAATCGTAGCATGTAGTAGTATTAAAATGTTTTAAATCAGTGAAGAGTAGGCCACGCTGCCGCCATTGCGTGTAGACGGATTTCACGCGGCGTCGAAATACTCATCACCGAGCATAATATGATAAATCAGCAAAATATAGAATTGTAATTAACAATTTCATTGGTGCCGTCAAACATCGGACTCAGTTTGCTACAAATTTAAAAAAAGTTTGTTCCAGATAGAACTAAATTTTAAATAGGTTATAGTTTGCGGTCGAATGTCTCGTGTTATAAAATATTCAACAATCTAAAACACTACTTATCAATGACCGTGCATTATAAAATATTCGTGGAACGCATTAGAAGTAACTACACAAAAACAAGAAATGAACAACAAAATAAATGAAGTAGTATGCAAACCAACAGCAACATAGGGCAGCCTTGCTGCATCATCACCTTTCTTGCTTTAACTAAAAGAATCGCCACAACGGATAGAATAACGACAACGATTAATACGTATGGAATGACCTAAGTTAGTTGTTTGCGCAGTACTTTATACTACTGGAACGAGTGGTGGAGTTTTAACGCTTATTAGTAATCTACCCACACTCCCAACACTCGCTAAGAAACAGTAAAAGCCGAAATCTTTACACAGTTATCATAAACGAAATTATACAAATCATAGTAGATATCGTCTTATTTTTAAACTACACACGCCTTTTAGTGGATTTTATCAACATTACCATTTGAAATAAAGTGAAAATGCTAAATTCTACTAAAACACAATATAAACGGCACGCAGATTTACATTAATTAATACTAAATCCGGTAAAAGTGATGAAATCAACCAAAAATACAAGAAAATGCGGGTAGTTTTGAATAAGACGATCTTTACGTTACCGTTATCTAGGTAAGACAAACTTAAGGTACAATTCCGTAGCCGGCCGCAGACAGCAGCAGCAGGCGGCATGTCGTCGCGACATCGAGGGCAACCCTGGTGATAAGTTGTAAAAGTAATTGGTCCCGATAAATTTTAATAATTTAAATACTGTAAATTCACCATATCCACCTCAATTTTATGTTATAGTTAATAATTACTGCCACTTTATATTCAATATTTAAGAAAGTTGGTACATAAATATTATAACAACAATTTGGTGTTGGAACAAAAAGCGACAGGTAACGAACATTGTTTTAAAAATTATTGTAATCCTTATTTCATATCATTCCTTTTATAAATTAAAGATTTATTCTATTACTCGGGTTATTACATTCTTTGCGGGTTTCTTTTCGAATTGTTTTAACGATAATTTGATTTGAGACTTGTAAATAGAAAAAAAAACAACAACTTTACATTAGCTTACTCTGCTCCTTCTGTTTTCGATCTTTGTTTTCTATTAATATTTATAATAAATAGTAAAATGAATACTCGCAACGCCAAGACGCGCCAGATGGAGAACCAACTCCAGCTTGCGCTCCAAGAACTTAAGGCGTCCAGGGAGCAGTGTGAACTGTTGCTTAATGAAAGGGATGATAATGAAAAGGAAATAGTTAGCATAATTGCCAAAAATACACAATTGAAACGTGATATGGTTAAGTTACATACAGAATACACAAGTGTTATAAAAGAAAGAGATCAGCTACAGGGAACGGTTAATGAGTTTTACCAATGCAGCAAGAAATATGAGGAAGCTCTCAGGTTAATTGCTGCATTGAAGTTACAGTTGAATGAGGCTAATGAACAAATAACACAATTTAAAACATATATAGATAACCTTAAAGCCTCCCAGACTCAAAGCCTGTTCTCTGAGCTTGTGCAAGGTGATACTTCAAGAATGTTACAGCAATCTGCAACAATAGACTTGACTGGTGACGACTCTTCCACTTCAGGAAACACAGTAAGGATTAATTGCAGTAAAACCAAATTGAAGAAGTATATAAAAGTTAATAAATACATAAGGAAAGTACAAAAATTAATAAGAAATAAGATTAATACCAAAAATTATGTTAATGTATGTAAAGAAAAGCAAGCATTGTTATATGAACTTAAGTTGTATTCAATTGAGGTGGATAACATAAAAAAATGTTATGAGACTGAAGTAGAGTGCCATAAATCAGAAATATTATCACTTATGAACTCCCTTCAAACTGTGTCCAATAAATATAAATCAGCCCAAAATGAAATAAAAGAACACATATTGGCTATGGATAATCTGGTAAAGACTTGTAAATATAATGAGGAGCGGTTTGACTCCTTAGTTAAATATCAATGTGAGTGTCAGCGCTCAATGCCAGATTCTTCAGAGTCAGTGTGTGCTGATAATATTATACCACCACCAAAACTCTATGACAGTGCCATAGCAGTGGATATTAAAATAATAAATAACTCAAATATTACTAAAAATAATATAATTGTTTATAGCGATGACATGGGAAAAGCATAACTTTAAATAACTCTTTAAAGGGACAAAAAGTTACAAATTGCTGCATGCCTGGAGCATCTTTTAGTGACATCCTAAATAAAATTATTTTTACTTAATTTTGCTCAAATAGTACAATAATAATTTTTGTTGGTAGAAGAGGCAGTGTAAATAACAAACAGTTATTAAGATATATTGAACAACTTAATAACTTAAATGTACACAAAATTGTCTTGTTCACACTGCCTTATATACAGAGATTGCCACAGGAAAATAATTTAAGACATAATTTAAATATACAAATGCATAATTTAATATGTAATAATAATTTAAATTTGACATATAATTGTAATGATAATAATCATAAATTTCATGTAATTGACATAAATAATTTAATAAAAAAGTTTTGGACAAAAGATAGGTATTACCTATCCAAATATAATTTAAGACTGATAGCAAATGTGCTATCTTATTATTTACTTTTTAACTCAGCCAAGTTTTTGGCTACCAAGACTGCTTTTATTGAGCATAATCATTCGACATTTAATTTGGAATCAGTTCCAAACAAATTTAAATTAGTGAATGTGACAATAGAGGCAATCTCTAGCAATAATAATAGTTTAATTAATTTTGAATACAGCCCACAAATAAGTAATAAAAATTGTTTACACCTGGTGCATCAAAATATACAAGGCATGTTGGGCAAAGAATTGGAAGTTGAATTGTTTTTAAATAGTAACAATATACTCATACTTTGTATTACTGAACATTGGCTAAAAGATTATAATTTCATGTTTAATTTCAGAAATCACCAGGTGGTCAGTTCCTTCAATAGAGAAAAAAGTTTACGTGGTGGCTCCTTAATATTACCATTTCTACAGTTGTTGAACGAACTGTAGAAATGGCTTGTGTCGAGCTCCAGCACCTCATTGTTGTAAGTGTTTACAGACCCACATGTGCTACTTATGACCATTTTGAAAGGATTGTGGAAGAAGTTTTACTCAAACTTAGTAAACAGAACAAGTTTGTTGTAATATGTGGAGACTTTAATATCAATCTCCTTGAAACTTGTTCCATTAGTATTAAGTTTAGCTCATTGTTTAAATCGTATAATCTTGTAAATTTATTCTTAGAACCAACACGTATTGCTGGGCCTAGTGCGACCTGTATAGATAACATTTTTACGGTTATTTTTACGATGTTAAGCCCTTGTATAAATCAATTATTCAAAATTTAAGTTCAGATCACTGTGGACAGTTGGTATCACTACCTTACATACACAAAAAACAGAAAAATAAGAAAGTTATGTTTGTTCCAATAAATGAACATCGCTTGGAGAGATTTAAAAGTAATATAATAAAAAGACTTCCATCACTTTCGTTTAAAAATAGTGCTAATTATTTGTATGCTACATTATTTAAAATTATAACTTGTGAATTTAGTAGAATATTTACTTCTAAAACTTTCTCTTTTAACAGTCGCAAATCATTTAAGGAATGGGCGACAGTAGGAATTTATAAAAGTAGGCGAAGGTTATACGAGCTTTATGATGAAAGATCATATAATAGTAGTGTTATATTTAGAGATTATGTGAAAACATATTCTAAAATATTTAAAAAAGTGTGCTCCACTGCTAAGGCTTTACATTTAGCAACAAAATTAAAACTGCATCCGACAAAATTAAAATGACCTGGAGAATAATAAATAGTGAAACGGGCAAGGTCAAACCGCGCAGCTGGGATTTTCAATTGAATATTAACAATAATTTAACGCGATCTGATCAAGAAGTTGCTATGGCTTTTGAGAAACATTTTACTGATGTTCTTTTTTTGACAACAAAATCATTAAATTCTTCTCCTTCTGTCGCCGAATCATTGCTCAAATAAAATGTAAAGGCTTGTTCAAATACTTTTAAATTCCATAGAGTACTGCCAAAAGATATCGTTAAATATTTTAAAACTATTGATGTTAAGAAAACGGCAGACTTATGGGGGATTACCGTTAAAGTTATTTTATCTATAATAGATATATTAGCACCTTATCTAGCTTCTATATTTAATATAAGCGTCGAATATAAGGTGTGTTTCCTGATTTAATGAAACATAGTAAAGTCATACCTATATTTAAATCTGGTAGTACATTAGACCCCGCCAATTTTAGACCAATTTCTGTACTACCAACATTAAGTAAAATTTTTGAAAAAATTATTTTAGATCAGATGTTAAGTTTCTTTAATATTAATAAATTGCTACATAAAAATCAATTCGGTTTTACAAGCGGTCGCTCGACAACTGACGCTAGAGTTAAGCTTATTAAACGTATTTTTGTGCATGGGAGAATTCAGAGGATGCTTTGGGTATATTTTGTGACCTTTCCAAGGCCTTCGACTGTGTTCACCATGAGACATTAATCAGGATGCTACAGTACTATGGTGTCAAGAACACAGCGCCTAAACTTATTATTTCATATTTAAGTAATAGAAAGCAGAAGGTAATCAATGGTAAAAGTTCTTCCGGGTCACCTGTACTAATGGGTGTTCCTCAGGGCTCGATTCTCGGCCCGTTTCTGTTTCTGGTGTATATTAATGACTTACCTCACCTTGTAGGGGATAGTCATGATATAGTATTATTTGCTGATGATACTTCCTTCATTTTTAAACTTGATAATGCTATATCAAAATTAGTGCATTGGTTTAACGTGCAATCTGCATTTGAACGGAAATAAAACTAATTGTGTTAAATTTACAACAAAGAATGTTAAAAATCTGAATACCAATGTGTTTTTAAATGGGGAGGAATTGAGCCCTGTTGTATTCACTGTTTTTCTTGGCATCACTCTTGACGCAAAGCTTCAGTGGGGCCCCCATATATCCAAATTAGCAAGCAGACTAAGTTCTGCAGCCTATGCTGTAAAAAAGATTAGAGGTCTCACTGGTGTCGAGACGGCTAGATTAGTTTATTTCAGTTATTTCCATAGCATAATGTCTTATGGGATTTTGCTATGGGGAAATGCGGCTGATTCAGAAACTATTTTTGTTTTATAGAAGAGGGCCATTAGAGCTATTTACAATCTAAAACCGAGAGAGTCTCTTAGAAATAAATTTAAAGAAATTAATATATTAACTTTGGCCTCTCAGTATATTTACGAAAATTTAATGTATGTTCACAAAAACAAAGATAGTTTTAGTAAAAAAAGTGATATAAATTCTGTAAACACTAGGAACAAACTCAAGCTAGTGATGCCAGTTTCTCGACTCCACAGAGTCAGTAATCATTCTTGGGGCAATGTATACGCTATTACAACAAGGTCCCGGAAAGTGTACAGGTTCTCTCTATTACCAAGTTTAAATGTTTTACTAAGCTGAAACTGTATAAAAAGGGTTATTATAGTATAAATGAATACATGGTTGATAATAACCCCTGGGAATAAGGTGTTCGCTTCCAAGCTATACTTAGCCTTTGAGCGAGATGACTACAAATTTGTACCATTTGCTGTAGAGACTCTTGGTCCGTGGGCTCCACGTGCGATCAAATTCCTAAAGGAACTCCATCCGTGACTGATCGTTCCTACTGGTGATAAGAGGGCTGGATATTTTCTCGCTCAAAGGCTAAGTATAGCTATTCAGCGAGGAAACGCAGCCAGCGTTCTTGGCACGATACCACGGGGAGTAGGACTGTATAATAATTAAGTTATTAGTTATAGTTTTTTAATCATAGTTTCTTTAATATTGGATATATTAATTAAATTTAATGATTTAATATATAATAATTATTACAAGCCGTGGAAGCTTAGGGGCTATGCGCTCGCTGTAAATTCCACAGTACGCGAGCAACCCGGGTTCGATCCTCGCCGGCACCAATGAAATTGTTAATTGCAATTTTAAGTGCTAAAACATCGTGAAGAAACTTGCATATTTTTATAGGATAGGGTGACAAACGAGCACACAGTCCACCTGATGGTAAGTGATGGCTGAGACCCATAGACATCTACTCTCTACTCAATAAAGAATCAAAATGCAAATGCGTCGTCACCCGTGAGGACTAAGATGGAATGCCTTATTTCCAGCATTTTTTTATAGGAGAGGGGGCAAACGAGCATGCGGCTCACCTGATGGTAAGTGACTACCACCGCCCATGAACAACTGCAACACCAGGGGAACCAGGGGAATTGCAGATGCGTTGCCGGCCTTTTAAAAAGGAGTAGGCTCTTTTCTTGTAGGTCCCTAAGTCATATCGGTCCGGAAAAATCGCTGACGGTAATCGATTCCACAAGGAAGTCGTGCGGGAAAGAAAACATCTTCTAAATCGCACAGTGGTGGACCGCCAATCATCCAGATGGTGTGGATGGTATCGGGAGTTCTGCCGCGATGTGCGTTCGTGAAATTTGGCGGCTGGGATTAATCCGAACAATTCTTCAGAGCACTCCCTGTGGTCCCCGTGGTGGAAAATGTTCTCTACAATCACCATACGAAACACAGCAGTGTCAAACGGCCACTTTACGTTGGTATTCTGTGAGAGCATAGTCCTTCCCCGGTCGAACTGACGCATTCGTGTTACAACTATACCAATATAGCTACAGCATGGCTCTACCACATATAAACTACATGTCTGAGAAATAAGAAAAAAAGTGTTTAGAAGACATGTGAACTTTGCCAACACGCCTTGGGGCAGCGGGGTGGAAACTTCCTTGCCCTAAAACCCTCTCATAAATGCGAAGAGGCCTGTGCCCAGCCGTGGGACGTATATAGGCTGTAACTTTAACTAACTTTATAATTACCGAAACTGCGACCTCATTATTTTTTTCTTTGAGTTGTTTAAAAAATATAAACAATTGGACATTTGATTTTAAGCTAAGAAAAGACCGTTTAGTTTCAAGTTTTGATGAACTTTGAAAAAACAAAGGACAAAGAAATCGAGGCACTTTTAACAAATAATTTACAACACAAGTATTACTTGCCCTAATGGATACTTCAAAACAATTAATACAAAGAGATGTTTACGTTTATTTTCATCGTTCATTAATTATTACAATAATTAGAGTATAAGAAAACTTAAAAAACACGTATCATGAGCCGTACCATCACTACACGGTAATGTTCACTGTCATACAATAATTTCATGGCTGTGAATGTTCACATGTTATACAATAATTTCATGACTAAATGTTTACATATAATACAGTAATTTCATGATTGTAAGTATGTCATGACTGTGAATGAAATTATTGAATTGTCATTGGTTCTTCATACGTCTGCAAAATTTCACATTCGGAGAACTGGAAATGGGTGGAAAATTGAATAAAAAAATCTATTACGGTCATACATAGATACATAAATATATAAGTGAAACCAATGTAAAGCATGTAAAAAGTTAGGACTGATTGATCATTCAATTACTAATAATATTAATCATATTGAAATGCAGTGCTATTGGTTAATTGCCATCAATATTATTATTATAAAAAATAGTTGAAAACGCGGAAGTGTGAAATGAAAACAAAATAAAAACGTTCACTCTGTCCTCCTATCAAATTCCATTGTGGTGAAATTTTTTTTTTCACTTATTATAAGCTAGTGTTCGACTACAATCCCACCTGGTGATAAGCGGTGATGAAGCCCTAGATGGTAAATCGTACTAACTCTTGCCTTAGAGATGACTAGATTGTATTTGGATGAATAACACACCTTTACTGTACATTGAATACGTGGAGTATTGACAACAAAAGGGTTGGAGACCGACCAGCCTGGTTATTCAATGGTGGAATACTGTCGCATACTTGATAGACCATCAAGTTTTTTGGCAGCTGCTTTGGCACTGGACTCAATGAACCGCCCATAACTGAGGTTCGGAGAAATATTTACTCTTAACAACTGAAGGCGTTCAGTGTACTCCAAAGATACATTCAGTCAGGATGAGCGGGCTGCTTTTAATGATGAAGATAAACGCTTTTGCCACCAAAACGAGGCGTTGAATCTCAAGATTGACATCGCCCCATTTGGAAACCGCCTGCTTGCAGCAGGAAGGGAGTTGCAGAGATTACGTATCCCTGAGGAACTCCGGCGTTTGTGCGATAGGATTGTATGAGTAGCCATCGAAGATGATTCGGAGAGATCGTTCAATCAGAAAGTCATTCACCCAGTCAATCGGGCCAGAAGATAAGGCATACGCTGGAAGCTTGCACAAGAGGCTAGCGTGCCAAAGTCTGTCAAGCCTTCGAAAAATCAAGGAAAACAGCAAGTGTTTTGGTGTGAATTTAAGAGTAGAAATATAATTTTTACGAGGAAACTAGATTGAATCATTGAATTTGTCCAATGGTTTTTACAATAAATGAATCAACAGCGTAAACATTAAACAATTAGGTATAATGATAAAGTAGAAATAAACAGCAAAACGAGCAAAACAGATTGCATGAATAAATCAAATCAAGATAACTGAAATAATAACTGATACAAAGTGAAAACAGAAAACAAACCGTAGATACTTTCATTGTATTCGATGCAGTACTGAAATATTTTGTTCTCCCCTTCTTTGTTTTTAATTAAAGTACCAAAGAGTATATAATCACTACTTTTTAGTAAGTGCTGACTGACAATAAAACCTCTGATAATTATACTTAAAATGTACAATGTGAAATTATAGAATGTAAGATATTTTTAAGAATTTACTGCTTAGTTTAGTGTGGAGTCGTTTTAGAGTTTTTTGTTTTCACATTTAGTACGATTCCCTACATTAATAATTAGTAATAGGACATTAGTAATAGATTATGAATTAAAAAATCTGATTACATTGATATTTATAACAAACAATCTTGAGTTGCAGCAGCCTAGTATGTAATAAAATTGAATAGTGACACGATAAGAAACGTACTTTGCCTTTGGGTGATGATGAATGGCAATAGGAAAGTTATTTGAATTACAAAGATAAGTGTACATAAGTATTTCTTTGACGTCACAATCATGTCCCAATACACCTCTACTATTTACCCTTTAGGTGCATGTAACTCATGCAATCAATGATATGTTTACAATCAAAATAATATCAATAATACAAAAGTAACACAGAAATATTTATTTTCATATTTATGATAAAAAGACTCTTTATAATACCTAGACACAGTATTATGAAAGAGTTGTCTGAACAAAGTAGAAAAGATACGGGTTTTTTTTTAATTCTATGTTAAATAAAGCTGTACCGATTAAATTAATTAATGTTACAAAATAAAAACTGGCGGGTATAGAGTTTTCTCAATTTGAAATAACAATTATTTAACTTGTCATGTGACTTGCCTTAATTTCCGACAGCCGACAGGTATCCCAATTTCTGTAACGCAAAAAATGATCACAAAGTGACGCTGAAAGTTATTAAAACTTGTCAAAAATAACAATACGATTGCATTAAATGATTTAAATTTCAATAAAGAACTGTTTGGTAACCTAGCTAACCCAGGTTCGAATAAATGTTGCTCCATGATTTATTACGGCTTTTGTCATGAACTTAGTAAAAACACCCATGATAGAGTTCGGTTCCCGTTTTCTGATGAAACCCCATTCCATGTTACTGTTTACGATCAGTATAGCAGCGTATAACAATCTTACAAAAGATTCGAGTGAGGGAAAGATCCTTCGACAGCGATGACAACTGATAATAAATTAAGTGCTGTACTTGTACTAGTACAAAGCATAATAAAAACTAAGAAGAGTAACCTACCGACAGAATCGGATAACTTTAAGCATTGTTATGAATCAAATTCAAAATAATTATATAAACATTTAAGCTTTAGCGATCACTGTAAGAGATATATAATCCATAATTGAGAGAAGATAAAATACGCCGTCGCATGGATTGATATGAATGCTATAAATGTACGACTGTGGTGACTCTAATTCTGTATTGTCTTTAGTCACAAATAGTGAGAATTTGATATATTTTGTTACAAACCGGAACCCAAAAAGTAATCTGCACAGTGTTTCTTTTGGATACTTGTTAAGAACAAAATAGACTCTACTACCCCATATCATGCCGTGGCGTGGGTGATAGGCGACAGAGGAAATAGAAAACAAAGAAACTTGATAACAGCACAAAGGACATATAAAATAATGCGGATGAGAAGCGTGGCAATTATGGCTGACAAAGGGTGGGGGCCTATGTTCAGCAGTTAAAGTTTTAGTTCAGTTCAAAGAAAAGAAAATAAGACAATTGGATTTTCTAAAAACTTTCAGTGCCGCCCGTGTGTTTTACATACCAGCGACCAAAGACGTATTAAAAAAGATAGACAGGTTACACACTAACATTATTGTATTTTAAAGTGGCGCAGGTAGTACTATATCTACGTACAGTTGTTTATTATAACACGTTGCTCTAACCAAAAGAGACAAATTATACGGCATACCTATCGTTAGAAAAAGATGAATATACATCATTAGTTGCGTATTGATTGCTGCTGAGCGCTCATTGGTGCGAGCGCGTGATATACCGATATGGAAATGAACACACTAGCTAGCGTCAAAGTTTACACTAGCGGTTAGTGTTGAAATAATAAAACCAATTATGAACAAAACATCTATATTCAAAATATTAATGAGACGTTTTTCTTGTTTCTAACAGTTGCTGTGTAATATGTGCACCACGTAAAAACACAGGAAGGCATCTTTACCACGAATAACTAGAAGATTAACGCGCTGTACCGAAGGTATAGCCGCGACGCGAGAGCGTGCCCGACTGAATGCGAGTCGGGCAATTACCTGACTTTCGTATTGCCATTTTGGAGCGAGTATGACGTATCTCTATATCTTTAAAAACATCTTAACCAGCGACAAGATCAGCAGATAAAGATCAAGAAGGAAATCCAACTATTGATGTTTCATTACACAATATTGGCTATGTTTCGTAGAATTATATTGGAACGAATATCCTTATCGGATGGTACGGGTTTGGCGGATGGGAGCTAGGCGACAAAAAGTGTAAGATTTTTTCGTCACTACCCCTTGTGTCAGTGTAGACGGCCTTGGCGGCGAAATAAGGGAGTGAGATGGAATAGTATCCATCTCCTTCACACTTTTTCTTATCTTGTCATGAAAGAAATATTATTTTATTTCAAATGACGCTTCTTTTTAATACCTACGTTAAATTTTTAAATAAAACTAATTTTACGGATTTTATCGCGTATATTAACTTATTTTTAACTTATTTTTATATTTATATATTCCCGACGTTTCGGGTGCTGGAAAGCACCCGAAACGTCGGGAATATATGACTGAGAATAGTCGGGAATATATGACACGGGGGACTGAGTTGTTTGACGTCCTGCTGTCATAGTTAGCCCGGCTACCTTCAGTTTTTTAATATTAATTTTTGGTTCGATTTACGCAGAATGAGCTTACAGTATCTTGAAGTCTAGCAGTGGTATACTTGGGTTTGGATTTGATTTTATTAATTATGGGATCCCAAGCAGATGGCAGCACCCATCCATCTTCTCTATTGAAATTAGGATGTTTTTTAATTTCAATAGCCTCGCGAATCATCCTTGGGAGGAATCGGTGTTCTTTTGCGAGGATTTGTGGTCTATCAAATCTAATGTAATGACGGGGACGATCCTGAACATGTTCACAAACTGCAGACTTCCCGATACGTCGGTGCTTCACGTCAGCTATATGTTCTTTAACGCGGGTTTTAATAGATCTTTTTGTTTGTCCTATGTACGAGAGACCACATTCACAATCCAGCTTGTACACTCCTGCATCTTGTAGAGGGATATGACACTTGACGGATGGTAAAAATTGACCAATCTTCTTCAGCGGCTTGAAGTACGTTTTAATGGAAGCTCGCTTCAAGATGTAGCCAACCTTGTCTGTGACTCCTCTGACATAGGGTAGTACAGCAGGCACACGCTCGACTGTGGCTGGCTTCACTCGGTCACTGTGACGTAGGCGTGGGACCCGAAGCTTGTTGTCTTGCAGTACTTGCTCGACGTGCTGAAGCTCGGCGGCCAGATATTTTCTGTCACAGATCCCTCGTGCTCTCTGAAACAAAGATTTTCCCACGGTAGCTAACTGAGAAGGATGATGGTGAGATTCACCATTTAAATATCGGTTGGTATGGGTATTTTTTCTGTACACAGTATGACCAATAGTGTTATCAGGATTTCGGATGACTAAAACATCTAGAAAAGCTAAAGTATTGTTTGCCTCTAACTCCATTGTGAATTGTATTTTAGGGTTTATGGAATTAAGGTGGTTTAAAAATGCAGTTACTTTGTCAGATGGTAAAATTGTGAAAGTATCGTCTACGTACCGCTTGTAGAATCTTGGATTTACAGGAACAGTAAGAAGGGCTTTCTCCTCAAAGTCCTCCATGAATATGTCGGCGACTACGGGAGATACAGGTGAGCCCATTGCCACTCCATCTACTTGCATGTAGAACTCTTCTTTCCACAATAAATAGCCAGATGTGAGGCAGTGTTTGAGTAATACTGCATATTCTGTAGGCATGTTGTTATCTTCTAGCTTTCTAGTAACAATTGAGATGCAGTCTTCAATAGGTAGGCATGTGAATAGTGACTGAACATCAAAACTGACCATTGTTTCATTGTCAGCGAGATGTAGGTCTTTAATCTCACTAACAAATTGGTATGAATCCTTTGTGTGTGCTCTGGTATGTCCTCTTAGTGGTGACAGTATTTTTGCCAAGTGTTGAGCCAACTTATAAGTTGGTGAATCGATATGGCTTACTATAGGACGTAGTGGAGCGTTTGGTTTGTGTATTTTCGGTAACCCATACAACCTCGGTGGTTTGGCACATGATGGTATTGTCGAATTCACGTCAAGATCTAATTTTTCGGAGTATTTCTTTATTAAATCAGTATTTGTTTTGAGTGTATTAGTTGTAGGGTCTATTTTGACCTTTTTGTATGTACTTACGTCCGATAAAAGTTGTTGTATTTTGAAATTATACTCTGACGTGTCCATTATTACCGTAGCATTTCCTTTATCCGCGCGGAGAATCGTGAGCTCTGGTCTGTTGCGTAAGTTGTACAACGCTTTAAATTCGTCTTTGGGGAGGTTTAATTTCGGCGCTGAACTTCGACGTAACAAGGACGAAATGTCTTGACGTATAGCCTCTAAATCCTCTTTACCGATATTATTCTTAAACAGACAATCCTCAACACTACAGATAATTTCCTCGTACGGGATTTTTTGCGGCGTTATAGCAAAATTTAAGCCTTTTGACAATACTTTTATTGTTGGTTCGTCCAGTGTTTCTTTTGACAAATTATAGACCGTGCGTTGTTTATTGTTTGCGTCTGTGGTCAACGGTTGTTGCGTTTCGTTTCTACGTTGACATGGATGTTTGGCATTTGATTTGATAGTTAATTTTTGGTATTTTTCTATTTGTTTGTCTTTGCATTCATTATATTTCGATATTTCGCGTTTGTTTAAAGTTTCAATGCAATTATTAAAATCAAATGTCGTTAAAACTGTCTTTAACTCACTGGACAAATTGTCTATGGTATTATTTATGATTTGTAAATCGAACCGTTTTTGCTGAATCAAATCATAAATAATACCATAGACAATTTTTCCAGTGAGTTAAAGACAGTTTTAACGACATTTGATTTTAATAATTGCATTGAAACTTTAAACAAACGCGAAATATCGAAATATAATGAATGCAAAGACAAACAAATAGAAAAATACCAAAAATTAACTATCAAATCAAATGCCAAACATCCATGTCAACGTAGAAACGAAACGCAACAACCGTTGACCACAGACGCAAACAATAAACAACGCACGGTCTATAATTTGTCAAAAGAAACACTGGACGAACCAACAATAAAAGTATTGTCGAAAGGCTTAAATTTTGCTATAACGCCGCAAAAAATCCCGTACGAGGAAATTATCTGTAGTGTTGAGGATTGTCTGTTTAAGAATAATATCGGTAAAGAGGATTTAGAGGCTATACGTCAAGACATTTCGTCCTTGTTACGTCGAAGTTCAGCGCCGAAATTAAACCTCCCCAAAGACGAATTTAAAGCGTTGTACAACTTACGCAACAGACCAGAGCTCACGATTCTCCGCGCGGATAAAGGAAATGCTACGGTAATAATGGACACGTCAGAGTATAATTTCAAAATACAACAACTTTTATCGGACGTAAGTACATACAAAAAGGTCAAAATAGACCCTACAACTAATACACTCAAAACAAATACTGATTTAATAAAGAAATACTCCGAAAAATTAGATCTTGACGTGAATTCGACAATACCATCATGTGCCAAACCACCGAGGTTGTATGGGTTACCGAAAATACACAAACCAAACGCTCCACTACGTCCTATAGTAAGCCAGATCGATTCACCAACTTATAAGTTGGCTCAACACTTGGCAAAAATACTGTCACCACTAAGAGGACATACCAGAGCACACACAAAGGATTCATACCAATTTGTTAGTGAGATTAAAGACCTACATCTCGCTGACAATGAAACAATGGTCAGTTTTGATGTTCAGTCACTATTCACATGCCTACCTATTGAAGACTGCATCTCAATTGTTACTAGAAAGCTAGAAGATAACAACATGCCTACAGAATATGCAGTATTACTCAAACACTGCCTCACATCTGGCTATTTATTGTGGAAAGAAGAGTTCTACATGCAAGTAGATGGAGTGGCAATGGGCTCACCTGTATCTCCCGTAGTCGCCGACATATTCATGGAGGACTTTGAGGAGAAAGCCCTTCTTACTGTTCCTGTAAATCCAAGATTCTACAAGCGGTACGTAGACGATACTTTCACAATTTTACCATCTGACAAAGTAACTGCATTTTTAAACCACCTTAATTCCATAAACCCTAAAATACAATTCACAATGGAGTTAGAGGCAAACAATACTTTAGCTTTTCTAGATGTTTTAGTCATCCGAAATCCTGATAACACTATTGGTCATACTGTGTACAGAAAAAATACCCATACCAACCGATATTTAAATGGTGAATCTCACCATCATCCTTCTCAGTTAGCTACCGTGGGAAAATCTTTGTTTCAGAGAGCACGAGGGATCTGTGACAGAAAACATCTGGCCGCCGAGCTTCAGCACGTCGAGCAAGTACTGCAAGACAACAAGCTTCGGGTCCCGCGCCTACGTCACAGTGACCGAGTGAAGCCAGCCACAGTCGAGCGTGTGCCTACTGTACTACCTTATGTCAGAGGAGTCACAGACAAGGTTGGCTACATCTTGAAGCGAGCTTCCATTAAAACGTACTTCAAGCCGCTGAAGAAGATTGGTCAAATTTTACCATCCGTCAAGTGTCATATCGCTCTACAAGATGCAGGAGTGTACAAGCTGGATTGTGAATGTGGTCTCTCGTACATAGGACAAACAAAAAGATCTATTAAAACCCGCGTTAAAGAACATATAGCTGACGTGAAGCACCGACGTATCGGGAAGTCTGCAGTTTGTGAACATGTTCAGGATCGTCCCCGTCATTACATTAGATTTGATAGACCACAAATCCTCGCAAAAGAACACCGATTCCTCCCAAGGATGATTCGCGAGGCTATTGAAATTAAAAAACATCCTAATTTCAATAGAGAAGATGGATGGGTGCTGCCATCTGCTTGGGATCCCATAATTAATAAAATCAAATCCAAACCCAAGTATACCACTGCTAGACTTCAAGATACTGTAAGCTCATTCTGCGTAAATCGAACCAAAAATTAATATTAAAAAACTGAAGGTAGCCGGGCTAACTATGACAGCAGAACGTCAAACAACTCAGTCCCCCGTGACCACGGGTGCTGGAAAGCACCCGAAACGTCGGGAATATATAAATATAAAAATAAGTTAAAAATAAGTTAATATACGCGATAAAATCCGTAAAATTAGTTTTATTTAAAAATGTGTAGTGTTCGCGTAAATATAAGAAATCGTTACCTACGTTAAAAATAATAAAATAATATAATACCTACGTTTATCAATAATAATATGTAGTATATTATTAGCAAGGAACATCGTTCCAACCGAGTGTTCCACGACACTCACGCATTTTTTTATTATTTTAGAAATGCGGGTTTCCTGTAGATATATTTTTACTTAATCTTAATTGCATAGAATATTTTATAACACCGTTACCTAAGCAAGACCTTAGAACTGAAACAAGTGGCAAGGTAATGAACGCTCTCAATTTCAACTCAACAGGCAATCTTTTTATACGAGTATATGTACACGTGTTCGCGTTTCATAATGATACACGTGGCTAATAATAAATTATTGATTGTCTACAGTCTATACGATTATACTCGTAATGGGCAACTAATAATTTCTAATACAATTTCCAAAGCCAAAACTGCCCTACGATGAAATATTATACTATTGGACAATATTATTAATAACTAGTTGCCTCCTTTCTACTTATAACGTTTCTAACGTTAAGTTGGGGAGATCACGTCTAATGAAACCAACGCTCCGTCCCCCTCGTGCTCTAATCCAAAGTCCCGAAACCATTCAGCTCGAGCTACAAAACCGTTGTCAATGCCTAGAAGATTGCAATGTGGTGGACGATATTAATGTCAAGCTAGTGGAAACTGTCCATGGGGTCGGAATTAAGTTTGCAAGACCCGCCGCAGAAGAACACAAAAACTCTCCGATCCCCTTTTAATCTCATGCTGTTAGACGGGAAACGAAGCTGCCGTCTTCAGTAGATTAGACAGCATACAGGCAACTGAACAGACAGATCTTCAAATGCATGCGGCGGGACTTACGCAACTTTAATACTGCTCGTATTGAAGAAGCGATCGAGCGGAACCAGGGCTTCATAGTATTTTTGCTAGAGATATGTCTGCCAGAAAGAGCCAACTATCAAAGCTGAACACCGAATGTGGCAGCGTCGTTTCCGGGACATCTGAGATTTTGAGTGAGATTGAGGTGAGATGGTGAGTAACGATCCAAGAGCAAGTCTTATCCGACACTATTCCGATGATATTACGGACGTCAGTCTGAGCGGCTCTCTAACAGCTGCCTCTCTAGCACATTGAAAACGGCAAGGCCCCAGGCGAGGATGAAATTACAGCAGAGCTTCTGAAAACGGGTGGAAAACCGGTACTTGAAGTCCTTCAGAAGCTCTTTAATTCCGTCCTCCATGGTGGCACTACACCGGAGGCGTGGAGCAGAAGTGCGATGGTCTTGTTCCCCAAGAAAGGCGACAACGCTCTCTTGCAGAACTACAGACTGATTTCCCTTCTGATCCTCATCTACGTGCTATTTTCGAGAGTCATTACGAATCGTCTCGCATCCCCGAACAATCCGGTTTCCGCAAACCCTTCGGCAAATTGTACAGAAGCCCGAGGAGTACAATTTGCCACTATGTCTGGCGTATGTGGTCTATGACAAAACATTTGATTCCGCCAAAATTTGGGCGGTGCTGCAGTCCCTTCAGCGGTGCCAAGTTGACTGTCGGTATATCGAAGTTCTGAAGTGTTTAAACAGTAGGGCTACGATGGCTATCCGAGTACAGAACCAGAGTACGAAACCAACTGAAGAGAAGTGTAAAAGACAGGGTGACGTTATATCCCTGGAACTCTTCACCGCTGCATTGGAAGACGTTTTCAAGCTTCTGGACTGGAAAGGATACGGTATTAATATTAACGGCGAGTACATCACTCACTTTCGATTTGATGATTATTATAGCAGAATCGCTGAAGGACCTAAGCACTATGCAATAGTGCCTTCCAACGGATAGGTCTTAAGATGAACATGGACAAAACAAAGACCATGTATAAAGTCCATGTCACCACCTATGCCAGTAGTTGTTGAGAGCACTAAGCTCGAAGTTGTTGGCGGGTATATTTACCTGGGACAAATAGTCCGACTAGGTAAGTCCAACTTCGACTCAGAGGTCAATCGACGGATTCAACTCGGCTGGGCAGCGTTCGCGAAATTACGGCACATCTTCTTGTCAGGTATACCTCAAAACTTAAAAACGAGACTGTACAACCAGTGCGTGTTGCCAGTGATGACCTATGGAACTGAGATGTGATCCTTCACTGCTGGCCGGATGAGGAAGCTTAAGGTCGCCCAGCGAGCTACGTAAAGGCCTATGCTGGGAGTTTCTTTGCATGATAAACTTAGACATGAGGGTATCCGCAATAGAACCAGAGTGACCGCTATAGCCCAACGGATTAGTAAGCTGAAGTGGCAATGGGCCGGCCATATTGCTCGAAAAACCGACAACCGATGGGGGAAAAGGGTTCTCGAGTGGCCTCGTACCGGCGGATGAAGTGTAGGGCGTACCCCACATAGATGGAGTGACGACCTGATAAGACACGCAGGAGCATGTCTTATCAGTTGATGGATGCAGATGACTCAGGGCAGTGCTTTGTGGCATTCCTTGGGGGAGACCTATGTTCAGCAGTGGACTTTTGAAGGGTTGTAATGATGATGATGATGATGATGAGCTATCTCCGGCGACTTCGCCCGCGTGGAATTTATTATTATAATAAAACAAGGAAGCAAAGCTACACAACGTCTAATAACAAGAAATGCGTGTTTCAAGATTTTGTTTTTAGAAAACTGAAGTGACAAATGAACTTCTAGTTTTCTTGTCCACCCGTTGATAAAAAGCTACTGCAGCCCATGGACACCTGCAACCAACTTCAAACTAAGAGGCTACAAATATAAAACAAATATTCAAATTTAACATTTATAATACAAATGGGCTTTTAAATACCTTTAATGTAGCGTTGGTGCCGCTGACATCTAAATTGAAATGCCTCACAACCTCTAATTATACTAGATCTCTATAATACTCTTCAGACATTACTGCCTTGCCTTGAAGACATTTATATTGTAACTGAATAAAAATACAGACATTGGAAAATTATTCCACTCCTTTGTTATACACAATTTGAATGACTAAGCATTTTCTTACTAGGTGACATACTTTCACACTGTTCATATGAATTTTAATTAGATCCGATGATAATTGAAATCGATTGATGTTTATATGGTAATCAAATTGTTCAGTTTTTGAATAAAACTAAAACATATTACCGATTTTATGGCATATAATTTTAACTTATTTTTAATTCATGAAATTTCGAGTTTTTAACGTATTGGATCAGAGATGGTGAGATAGTGAGATATAGATAGTATTCTCGTAAATATAGGAAATAAGTTTATGAGGACTAAGATGGAATGCTCAGTAAAAAGGATCTCCGGTTCTCTACACTCACCATACCGAGTCAAGCCGAGGCAATGTGCGGTTTTCCATTTAACGTCCCCGGTCTACGCTGGGTTTTTGGGTAGTACTAACACATACTTCAGTTCTAAAACACGTAAAAATGGTCTTGTCAAATCGTCGTATTTGTTTGTTACCCGAGAAGTCAAATTTTGAATTCACCTTATCTTAAAAATAAAATAATTATAAGGAACATATTATACCCTACTTTAAAAGTTGGAAATGTACTCTATAAATATTTCAACTACTTCCGCATGCACGAGGAGACATATCATAATTTCTCAAGTCAATTTTGAGTCTCAATCTCAACGCGTCCCTTCTACTTCGGCCCGCGTACACGCAGACACGCATACAATACGTACAAAATCCACATGCAGTTTTTTCGGCGGGCAACGAGTGGGAAGCTTGCTGTCACGGCTCCGGTGGGACTTGGGAGTCATAGCCGTGCCGTCGCCGGCGCCGGTAAGAGGAAAAACATGCCATATATTTCATACATTTTATACATTTTTGCTTCCCTGGCAGCCGTCCGTCGCCGTGTAAATGGAAAACCGCCCATTCGTGGTACTACTAGACCAGTAATATAACTGTAGCATGGATCTACCACGTAGATTTTAATATAGATTTATATTTAATGGTAAAATTGTATAATATTACAAAACTATAAGGACTACTAGTCGTCCAGTGGTCGAAATTCGACCAAAATTTTTGTTTATTTTGTTTAATAAAGTTTGTATCATAAAGTAGCTGTATTTCATTTGCAAATGTACATTAAATATATTAAATTTAGATATCTATTATAAAAATATAGAATAAACGCTTTTATGCCTACACATGCATTACATGCCTAATGACTGCACGAATTAATTATGACAAAAAAACCCTATTGTTTGAGGGAGCACAGCTGTTCAATAAATTACCAGATGACATTAAAAACTGCAACAACATGAAATTGTTTAAAAGTAAACTTAGGAAATACGTACGCACATTGTAATCTTTTTTTTATAGGATAAGGGTGACAAACGAGCACACAGTCCACCTGATGGTAAGTGGCTGCTGCGGCCCATAGACATCTACATCTATCCTCTGTTACAAATCAAAATGTAGATGCGTTGTCACCCGTGAGGACTAAGATGGAATGGAATTTTTAACACATGGTACCTAATATGTATAAGTGAATAACTATTATAAGTATATAGTAAGACTATATCGCTTCCAGCATTAGAGGAAGATGTATCAAATTATAATAATTACTTTGTATCTCATTTTAAGTGAACCATTGTATGTTCTTATGAGAAATAAAATTCTTTAAACCGAAACCGACATGACATACATTGACTATAGAAAAATCAATATTAGAAATCACAATTAATTCATAGCTTATTCAGTCAATCTTTCAGTAATTATTTTTTGGCGACATTTTTAAATTCTTTGGCGACAATCTCTACTCTGTGCAACTGTTTGACAACAGACTATTATGTGTTTGACATTGGTAGTATAAACGGATACAATTAATGTTTTAACTTGATTTAATGTAATGTATTTGTAACACATATTACTGAAAATATCGGGAATCAAGGAAGTGACACAACATTACTATTTAAAAATGTATTTATTGCTTTTCGAAGTATTCTCCGCGAAATTTGACACATTTTTCCATACGATGGAACCAATCATTGAAGCAACCATTACATTCGGAGTTTGGGATCTCCGAAATGGCCGTTTTGTAGGTGTCCATAGCTTCTTCAGGTGATGAAAATCTCTGTCCACGCAATTTATTCTTTATTTTAGGGAAAGTATAGAAATCATTAGGGCTTAGGTCGGGGCTGTACGGCGGATGGTCTAATGATTCTATGTTTTCTTGCTCTAAAAACTCTTTTGTTCTGTGTGCGGTGTGAGAACCACTTCGAAAGTTATAATAAATCATCGCTCTTGAATTTTCTCGAGTCAATTCCATTTTCTCAACGACTAAACAAGTTTGATAAAACCTTGCGACAAGACCGAGAATCTTTTTTAAAAAAAAAAGGTATTCAATTTTTAAAACCAAGGAGTTTTCAATTAAAAAGACTTTAATATGACAGGAACAGTGGAAATATTCCATTCCCGATACTTTTAGTGCAGCCTATGTACACGATTATTTTTCAAAGAGTGGGCAAATTTAAAATTTAAAATTATCCCAACTTTAATGTGATTTATGGGCAACAACGTTTTTGCCTACCGATCGACCCTTACGAACGAGTGCGTGCGCAGTAAAATCAGTTAAAACGCATTTTGAATTTAAAAGATAAGAAGGACAGAATGTTTGAAATTTAGTTGATAAATTTTTCTTCACCATTTGCCTATATTACTGATTCTAAACCTTCTCTACAAATTTGGTCGGTTATTACACAATAACCCTGTATTTTATTTTATCTTACTGCACTCCTTTTTCATACAAACTTTAACTATGCCAAATGCCTTCCGTGCGGCGCAATATGCTTAAAAACTGTACAAAGTTTTCTCTTTACATAATAATATACAAATTCCTTATTTAGTAAATCAACAAAACAATTTGTATTTTTATACGTTTATGATAGAGTCACACTGTGCCCCGTTACACGATCGAGATGAGTACCTAACAACGTAATATTGCAATTTAAATTAAGCAGTTGCCATCACAGCGTTTCGCGAATGGTGTGCGGGCAATAAAACACGAGAACTTATTACTGGTAACGAGATGTTTCCTCGTCCAAAATTGATGTAGACACCCAAGAGCCGTAACAACTATAGATCGTGTTCTAAATGTATAACGTAAGCTCTTGTCGGTAAAATTAACACATTGTACGAAATCACGTCAGCCCTTTTAACTTGCTTTAAACAATTATTTATTGTTTTTTTTTTTATGATGGAGGATGACAAACGAGCACACAGTCCACCTGGTGGTGAGTGGTTGTTGTGGCCCATAGACATCTGCATCTATCCTCGTTTGTGAATCAAAATGCAGATGCGTTGTCACCCGTTAGGACTAAAATGGAATGCCTCTTTTCCAGTAAAAAGGGTCTCCGATTCTCTACGATCACCATACGAAACACAGCAGTTCTAAGTTGCTATTTTACGCTGGTATTCTGTGAGAGCGTGGTCCTTCCCTGGTCGAGTCGACCCATTCGTGTTATACGTGTTATATAGCTATACTACTAATATGCATGGCTCTACCACGTAAAAGTGTTGTCCTTCTGTTTTCAATGTTTTAAAATCACATCAGAAAGAGAATGATTGACATAATACAATAGGCCAGTAAGCTGAAGTGGCAATGGCCCAGCTACATTGCTCAAAGAATCATCAATCAGAAAAAAACGTTCTCGAGTGGCAGTTAAAAGACTACAAAAATAGCAATAGCCCATGTAATATATTATCGATCTTGACTCAAGGTAGTCAATGTAAAGATGAACGTGGAAACAGCACGAAATGACAAACATTCCCTTTACAAATGGGCGAGTAGACTCAACAGATTAAAATACTTGATATCCTCTTAGTATCAAAGGCACAAACATCAAAGAGTTCGATACTGTTTATACCAATAATGGATGAGTACGATTAACGTTTTGTGCATCTGGTTCACTTGTAATTTGTTATATTCCCAGTATACACGTGCCACAAATTAGATAAGATTGTTTTTTATCAAATATATATTACATTATGGTGACGTTGCAAAGACAATCTATCACTCCATTTAGTCTAGTGCTGTCGTGTAGTCGGAGTGGGTGGTTTCTTTAAAAAGAAAAATACTTTATATATATATATATATATATATATATATATATATATATATATATATATATATATATATATATATATATATATATACCTATTTGATTAAAAATTTTGTACAGCCGACTTCAATGTGAGTTAATAAGAATAACTCAAAAATTATTGGTCTGACCTTGATCAAATTCATATGGGACCACACGAGATGTAAAAAAAGAATCATCGAAATCGGTTCACCCAATAAAAATTTACGAGGTAACACACATAAAAAACATACAATCGAATTATTTTTATTTTATTGAGTACCGTCTCCTTTTTGGAAGTCGGCAGAAAAAAATACTCGTAAACAAGTTGCAAAATGCATCTTGCCGGAAATATTGCTGAGAACTATAGCTTTGCAATAATGCCAGCGATAATTTTGCTGTAAACACAATACAGGGATAATTTAAGAAAAGATTAAAGATTTAACGAAAACCGGCTACCGGCTCAACAGCCCAAATGATATGCTATAAAAGTTAAAGTAAACTAACAGCCTATTGTGTATCCTAAATACTAAACAGTATCACAGCTAGGCAGATCTCCTCTCTTTTTTCTAGAGATTTTTGCTAGAGATTTAGAGCAAAGAAGCGTCCGCCGTGCTGTCCATATACTTATTGGCGGATTTAACATGTCTTCACGTTAAATAAGTTGAATAAAATTAAATATCAAGTAATATATAAAATAATGTAATAAAAGGAAGCCAAATAAAACCGAGTTACGGATTCCACAAAATAGAAGTCCATTCTGTGAGCCATCTTTGCGCTGAATACGAGTGCAAATATTTGAAAACAAGTCTGACAGATGCATTTGTGTTCTAATTTGCGCATACATTTATTCAAATGTTTGGAAATATGTGTCCAAACATTGATCAATTGTCTGGCGCCGGGTTAGTGTAAACAGTAAATGTTATATAACCTGTGATTTGTCGCTAAGTAGTATTTTCATTACCTATTGAATTACGAATAGGTCAATAGTATTTTCATTTCCTATTGAGTAACGAATCTATGACGTCACACGTTTGTCCACGATATGGAAATCTACCAAAGAACAATAACGAGCCCGATACAGTACTAAACCGTAAAATAAATAGTTTGCCCGCTAATAGGACAGCTACGAGCCCGTCTAAGTGTACGTACAATAAGCGGTGTTAATAAAACGTGTGCGAATTTAAAATTTTTATGCAAATAATAGTTTTATTTGATAATATGTTGTTAAATCAAATCTTGTCATCTTGGAGTTTTTGAATATTTCTGTTCGATTTTCCTGTTTGTAATATATAACACAATGGCTTTTCCAAATATGCGCCAACTCTTAAACTTTTAACTTCCTTACTTTTAAACATGGTAGAGCCATGCTGCATCTGTACTATGGTTGCAGCAAGAATGGGTCGGCTCGACCGAGGAAGGACCACGTTTTCACATAATACCAGAGTAAAATAGCAGCTAAATGCTACTGTGTTTCCTATGGTGTGTGTAGACAATCGGATACCCATTTTTCTGGATACGAAGCATTCCATCTTAGTCCTCAGGGGTAACAACTAACAACGCATCTGCATTTTGATTTGTAATCGAGGATAGTTGTAGATGTTTATGGGCCACAGCATCCATCAGGTGGGATGTGTGCTCGCTTGTCACCCTGATACTATAAAAAAACTCCAAAACATTTCTTGCACAATCCATCCTTACGTAAGTAACGTGCACTGGGCGGGCGAGTTTGTGAGGGAAGTATGAAGATCTAATAACTTTGCACTGTTAATGACCCAATAGACGGTTCCGTGACGCATTGGCTTAGCCATGAGTTGTTGCGCTGGGGGCCGCGGGTTCGAATCCCGTACGGAACAAGTATTTGTATGGCTTACAAATAATTGTTCCGGGTCTGGATGTTTATCCTCGTACAATTTATGTTTGTAAACTTCCTCTACGACACAGTATAAAATCCTAGTGTGGGGGTAACTTTTTTTTAAATTAAAGACTAATAATTTACAAATCAATTATCAAGTAAAGATTTCAAGTTAACGTTGATGTTTTAAGCGAGGTCCTATAAACTTAAATATAATGTTTATAGACCGCAAATGTAACCCTTATTCGTATAGTATTAACAATAGTGTTATAACGGTCAATTAACAGTTTTATTAACGTTAAAGAACGTTTATAAAACTTCTTTTATTTATTATTTATTCTGTGATAAAACTTAGCAACGTAAGAGAATCGATCACCCAATTTTATGCAGTGGTTGTCGTAGAGGCGGCTATACCAAAAAGATCTTATAGCTTTCGAAAGATGACGGTATAAACATCGCGTTAATGCTAGGCGTAAAGTATCCATACCCAGCGATGAGAGGCAGTATCAGAAGTACGAAACTTATGGTACTGCAATCGTCAAAACACTGGCCAAGAGAGAAAACGAGTAGTGGACTTTTACAGGCTAACTAAGAACAGAACTGACTATTTAATCGTGTATTGGATAAAAGACAATTGTTACAAAATAATAATCTAGACGTCAAAATATTAGGCAACTTGTATCGATTATTCTGTACGCCACTATAATAAAATTTTTATTAAAAGTATTAAGTATATTATCATTTTACTATCTCCAAGATCAGAAACTACAATTGCATGTGTATATATCGGATTCATTTCAAGTGGGAAATTTAGTTTATCGATAATTTTTATATACATTGTTTCTGCTATTTATTAATACCGACGTATTGCCGAATATATTTTGGTATTTCAAAATTGGTATTAAATTATTCAAAACTTATTTTCATATTCAATTTCTATCTATCCTGTTCTAATGACCGTTGATCGTTTTGAGATTACGATTTCTTACCCCCAATACGCTTTTATATTATAATTGTATTTCATAATAGGTACAAAATGAAAGACAAGTTTCATTATAATCTAAAATTAAAAATTTTGGACAACCGATTTGAATATAAATTATTAAGAATAACTCAAAAACTATTGGTGATCAAATTTATATGGGATCACATGTGAAGCACCACCTTTCAAATAAAAAAAAGAATCATCGAAATCGGGTTACCCAGTTAAAAGTTAGGAGGTAACACACATTAAAAAGCATACAGTCGAATTAAGTACCCCCTCCTGTTTAAACTCGGTACAAAATAGAGGATTTGCGTCTACATTTAAGTTACATCACAACTAAAATGCTCTATACGTGCTAAAAAGCAATTAAGGACGGTTATAAGGTTTATATTTATACATTTACATGACTAGTTAGTTATATAAATAATTTAACCGACAACATTGTCTTCCTGAACCCTCCATATCTAACAATATTATCTACCATCACACAAAATAACACGAAGTACGATTTGAAAATATGAAAAAGAAGGTGGCTAGGTTTACATAATCATTTCTTATATTTATGCGAACACTACACATTTAAATAAAACTAGTTTTACGGATTTTATCGCGTATATTAACTTATTTTATATTCCCGACGTTTCGGGTGCTTTCCAGCACCCGTGGTCACGGGCTGTCATAGTTAGCCCGGCTACCTTCAGTTTTTTAATATTAATTTTTGTTTCGATTTACGCAGAATGAGCTTACAGTATCTTGAAGTCTAGCAGTGGTATACTTGGGTTTGGATTTGATTTTATTAATTATGGGATCCCAAGCAGATGGCAGCACCCATCCATCTTCTCTATTGAAATTAGGATGTTTTTTAATTTCAATAGCCTCGCGAATCATCCTTGGGAGGAATCGGTGTTCTTTTGCGAGGATTTGTGGTCTATCAAGTCTAATGTAATGGCGGGGATGATCTTGAACATGTTCACAAACGGCAGACTTCTCGATACGTCGGTGCTTCACGTCAGCTATATGTTCTTTAACGCGGCTTTTTATAGATCTTTTTGTTCGTCCTATGTATGAGAGACCACATTCACAATCCAGCTTGTACACTCCTGCATCTTGTAGAGGGATATGACACTTGACGGATGGTAAAAATTGACCAATCTTCTTCAGCGGCTTGAAGTATGTTTTAATGGAAGCTCGCTTCAAGATGTAGCCAACCTTGTCTGTGACTCCTCTGACATAGGGTAGTACAGCAGGCACACGTTCGACTGTGGCTGGCTTCACTCAAAACGTCTGGCCGCCGAGCTTCACTACGTCGAGCAAGTACTGCAAGACAACGAGCTTCGGATCCCGCGCCAACGTCACAGTGACCGAGTGTAAAAATTTTGTACAACCAACTGCAATATAAATTATTTATAATAACTCAAAAACTATTAGTCAGACCTTGATCAAATTTACGTGGGACCACATGAGACGCACCAGCTTTCAAATAAAAAAAGAATATCGAAATCGGTTCACCCAGTAAAAAGTTATGAGGTAACACAAAAAAAACCGGCTCCTTTTTGAAGTCGGTAGAAAATCGGTATAATCGTTAAGTATGGATGGACTATTGAGTACTGCCGATAGTCAATCCATACTTATTGATTAAAGCAAACCTTTGCTACTATAAAATAGGCCCAGCTGCGGATTTTTGTGAGCTTATAATCAAGAACAATGCTAGTAAATACTTCTGTTGCCATTAATAAATACGTAAGTTTATTTCCTTCTCAAAAAGAAATTTTGGATTCACAGACATTTTTAATTTAACACTATTTATTAAATGAATAACATACTGAATTTATTACAATCCTTATAGAAATCCACTTAAAATGCAGACAATAACCTCTCATCGAGTTACAAAGCAGTCCGGCGCGCAAGCGATATATTGCTTATCGATTTCAAACAGGCGCCGTTCCTGTTTGATAAAATATTATGCTCTAATGAAATGTGTACTCGTAATTCAATATATTACATCAGGACTTGTTAATATAAACAAAGATTATTTTTTTTATTTCAGCTATGTTATAGTTCCCATATATTTTTTTTTATAAAATTGAAGTAACATATGAACTAACCGTCCACTTGGTATACCGCAGCTAGGGCATGCAATAATGAAAGAATTTTAATTTCGGAACTGATTTCTAATATTGGAGTTTTAATTCCGGAATAGCAATTATAGTCAAGTCTTTGCTGAACAAAGTCTCGGATTGGGGGCGACTAAATCTAGTCCAGTTCAATCCCCAGAAGACACAAGTTTGCGCGTTTACCGCTAAAAAGAACCCCTTTGTCGTATCTCCTCAGTTTCAAGGCACTCCCCTTGCTGCCTCAGCTAGCATCGGAATCCTCGGCGTCGTACATATCGAATAGTGTGCAGTTTCGTGGTCACTTGGAAGGGAAGGCCAAATTGGCCTCTAAAATGCTTGGCCTGCTCAGCAGAGTGAGACAGTATTTCATGCCGGCACATCGCTTGCAACTTTACAAAGCGCAAATCCAGCCTCACATGGAATACTGTTCTCATCTCTGGGCCGGGGCACCCCAGTGCCAGCTCCTTCCACTTGACCGCATCCAGCGCAGAGCGGTTCGAATCGTCGACGACCGAGTTCTTTCTGATCGGCTCGATACACTGGCACTGCGTAGGGATGTTGCATCCCTTTGCATTTTCTATCGAATTTATCACGGGGAGTGCTCTGAGGAATTGTTCAGATTAATTTCAGCTGCCAAATTTCACGAATGCACATCGTGTCAAAATTCATGATACCATCCATACAATCTGGATGCCTGGCGGTCCTTGACTGTGCGTTTTACTAGGAGTTTTCTTCCTCGTACAACTTCTCTGTGGAATTGTTTACCACCGGCGATTTTTCCGGACCGATACAACTTAGGGACCTTCAAGTAAAGAGCTTACACCTTTCTAAAAGGCCAGCAACGCATCTGCAATTTCGAATTGGTGTTGCGGTTGTTCATGGGCGGCGGTAGTCACTTACCATCAGGTGAGCCGCATGCACGTTTGCCTCATCTTCTATTAAAAAAAAAAGATTTTTTTTAATTTCTACTAGCAAGAGAAAGAAAGTTTGTGTTGAGAAAACAAGAAGATGATTTTCAATCTCTTGAAAATAAAGCTGTGTTTATTTATACACAATTTAATTTTGGACCTCAGATTGTATATGATTGGATGTTTAAAATTAAATATTTTTGTTACAGTTCTACATATTAATAAGATATTTTAAACAGTTAAATTATCAAGCTTTTCACAATTAAATTGAACAAAACTCAATAATAAAAATAAAAAAATATGAGTTTAAGGCATACGATAAATATAAATCCACTCGTGAAAGTTCCACGTGTGTTAGATTAGGTCAAAATATCACTAAAAATGTCAAAATATCACTAAAAATATCACTAAAACTTCGTAATAACAATATTACGCATTTCCATATATATATATATATAACAACTGAAATATCGGGTTTTTTCCGTAATTCTGGAGTTACGAAATATCGAAATTTCGGAATGAATGCTCCAAAACATGCAGCAAACCAACCAAAATAACTGCAAACCATGGGTACTATCAACTTAACCCATTCGCTGTCCCATGTACTATTTCACTGCTAATGTTTTACTCTTAGATTAATGATAGGTCTTCGCGCGCTCAGACTAGATACCGCTGGCGCTCCTGTAAAATGCGGCAACAAATACTACGCCGAAATCGGCGTAACCGAGCCAGTCGCATTGCAGGCGATATATGATGTGGACGTACCGAATATTTTATAAAATTTTGATCATAATCCGAAGTAAAATACCAGTTTGCTTAGTGAAACTGTGTAAAAATAATATTACAAGAAATAAGAAAGACACTAGGATCACATACTATCAGTAAGTATCATACAATTTCGAAATTTCAACATATAATAACACGAGCCATAAATAAGTTACAAAATATTAAAGACGCCATTCAGTGTTGCCGCGTATACAAAAATAAAGTTCCCCGTGACTGAGATTTTTATATGTGAATTTGTTGTTACTAGATATATTTTATAATATAATATATTTAACTTATTTTATTATAAAATAATTCTATATTATCTAATGTTTATTTTTGTAGTATTGCTCAAATGACCTAATATTTATATGTTGTTTTATTAATTGTTATTTTTATTATTAAAACATTATTTCCGTTTATTAGGGTTCCATGCCCAAAGAGTGTCAACGGGACTTAAGTTTCCACTATCGTTCCGTCTGTCTGTCAGCAGGCTGTATTTTATGAACCGTAATACGTAGATACTTGAAATTTTCACAGAATGTGTATTGGCTATTATTGCTATAACAACATATAATAAAAATAAAATTTTGGTTACACCATAATATAATATATAACTATTTTTTTAAATAATTTGTGAATATTAGTCAGACATTTGAATATAAAAATTAAAGTGATAAAATGAGGCCTTATAATTTATATGCCATTTATTCAGAAGAAAAACCTATACATAATATACACAAATATAGATTGATACATTCGCTGTTAATAAATTATTCATTTTTATGTATTTCTGGTCTACATTCATAACTATGAACTTAACTACTAAGCCATAGCATAAAATAATTTTTCCCGTTAATCGGGTAATAATTAAGCTACTGGCATATACAATTTTTCACGCACACTAGCTAGTCTTATACACACTAGAATATTGAGTTACCGCAGTCACGGAGCTGTTTCTTTCAAGTAGCGCGGTATCTAGTCAGAGCGCGCGATGACCTGATAATCATTAATCTATGGTTTTACTATTGTGTCTGACAATCGTACAGTGAGTGTTACAAAAAAAGAAAGCTACAGAAGCGTTGCCACCGCTGAGGACTAAGAATGTCACACAGCCTGCAATTATGCTGGCTCTATAAGCTCTTCAGAGCGGAAAACAGCAGTGCGTGCACATGCTTGGCAGCATCAACAAAGACGAACTCTTAAGCAGAAAAGCAGTCCTATCATCTAGATATCTAATGGTACGTAAGTGGCTGCTGATCAAACCTGTAGTCAAGTGTGAATAAGATTATCAAATAAGCGTACAAATAAGTGTAATCCCTTTTCTTTTTCTAACCTCGCACGGTATAACAAATACGGGCTAAAATCGGAGGTAGTCTAGAATGTACTTTCAAAAATGGCATCGATCACTACACAACCATAATAAAAACCCAACAATTTGCAGTTTACAAAATTTTGTTCAAGGCAGTAACGGAACGACTGCTTTATCAAGGGATTAGTAATAATTTAAATAATATGATGTATATTTAATATGCTCTTAAGTTTACTAACATGCAGGCCTTTTAAAGGGCAGAAATACTCTATTCGTGAAAAATAGAGGCCATTTTTTTATTAGCCTTTTTTTTTCATAAAATAAGGGTGACAAACGAGCACACAGTCCACCTGATGGTAAGTGGCTGCTGCGGCCCATAGACATCTACATTTATCCTCCATTACAATACAAAATGCAGATGCGATGTCACCCGTGAGGACTAAGATGGGATGCCTCATTTCCAGTAAAAAGGGTCTCCGGTTCTCTACACTCACCATACGAAACACAGCAGTGTTAAGCTGCTATTTTACGCTGGTATTCTGTGAGAGCGTGGTCCTTCCCCGGTCGAGCCGAGCCATTCGTGCTACAACTATACTAATAATAAAGCTACAGCATGGCTCTACCACGTAAAAAAGCCTGTAACTGTTTATTGTTTATTATTGCCTATATGCCATATAATATATGAATTACCCTAACGGTCCCACTTGGCAGACGAATGCTGTTGCTCGACTCCTGTCTTGCTATTTTATATCTGACATTTTCGAAATGATCCCGGTCCGGTACAAAATAAGTTATTCAGGTTTTTTGTCAAGAAAAACTGTAGCAACCCTGAGTTGGGAATTTGACAGTGACCTTGGAAAGCACGTAAAGCCGTTGGCCCTACGCCTCATCTCTCTCCGGTCGTGTCAGATTACCGTCCCATCGGATTATGAGAGTGAGGGAATAAAGAGTGCATCTGTGTTTGTACACGTACACTCGTTCACTATAATCCTGTCCTGGGCAAATGGTCGGTCTCTGTTGAGACTGGCCGCCATAACCGAACCGGTCTGTAGGACATTATTATACCGTCATTCTCGGCCATGAGGTCTTTCTGTCCTTTTCCATAGTCGTCTCTTAATGACACAAACGCGACGAAATGTGGGGTAGGGTGTAGTTGTCTTAAACAGTTACAGAAGAACAGAATTAAAAGTTTACAATAATTAACAGCAACAGATATAATATATCTATTATTTAATATAATAAGATTTTCCAGAGTGGGCTTTGGTATGATTTTCGCACGAATAGGACGGCTAGACCGGGTAAGGATCATGCTCTCACAGAATACCAGCGTAAAATAGCAGCTTAATGCTGCTGTGTTTCGTATGGTGAATGTAGAATACGCATCTGCGTTTTGATTCTTAATCGATGATAGATGTAAGTGTCAATAAAGCACAGCATCTTACCATAAGGTGGACTGTCTGCTCGTTTGTCACCCTTATTTCATTAAAAGTAAGATACTCGTATAACAACAATTCATTACTTTATATACATTTCAAGATTTAAAATGAAGTATGTAATTTGTCCAGTTTCATAAATCGATTATAATTGTCCATTATAGTCATGAATCGAAGGGCTAAGTTGGTGAACTCACCATATGGTACCGGATGTGCGTACCGCCGGAGCGAACACCCTCGTTGAGCTGGATCGAGCTGACACTGCCTGCGTCATCATCCATGAAACCGGTTTTCTTGTAACGCGCCATCTGTTAAAAACAAAAGCATTACACAACTATACTTTAGGTGAGTACGCGCCAGAAGCAGATCATGTAATCTACTTCCGACTGTTGTTTAAAACTGCAGGGATATTAGCAGTGTTAGAGACCAGCTTCTGGTTCTGTATAAACTTCCCGAGTATTTTAAACATAATTATAGACACTTTTATTTAAGCAATCTGTAATAGTACCGTGTAATGGTGGTGTAAGAACATCCACTACCCCATATCGTCCCGTCATCCCGTTGGTGTCGTAAGTGGCAACAGAGGGAAACAAACCAGGAGATGGGCAGCAGCGTCTCCATTGTAACTACTAAAATAAAAATAAAACTGCGGTTGCCAACCCTCTTGCCAAGCGTGGCAACAATACAAAACAAACAATAACAAAATCCCCCCTCACCTTCCCCCCCCCCTTCCCCTCCCCTCGCCCCTCTCCCTCCCCTCGCCCCTCTCCCTCCCCTCCCCCTCCCATTATGAGGTAATCTATGGACTTAACAGACTATAACGGTAACGATAATCTGTACAAGAGACGTATAGTGATAGATAATCCATTATTACATTGTCGTATGAAGCAACTAGGAGAAAGGCCATAAAAATCTTACGAATTAAAACTTAGATAAGTAACGGTATAACCATTTCGTTACTCCTGACGTTAAACAGACATATCGACGAATAGCAACAGCGACTGTTACGAATCCGCCTGGCAAGCCGCAAGCGTAACGATTTAAAGACATCCTCCCTAAAAGAGTGGGGTTCATGTACAGCAGTGAATTTTAAGTGCTGATGTAGAAGGAAGAAAAAGAGATCTGTACAAGACATAGAAAGTGTTTAGGTGTTTTACTTTATGATCGTAGGTATGTCTTCCATCTCACACTCCACAAATATGAAATAATTAGAACTAATAAGGAATTAATAATAAATAATTTGATTTTATTACTTTTAATTTAATAATGAATAATTTCTAATTCCTTAATTACCGCGGGGAGTAGGACTATATGATAATTAAGTTTCTAGTTTTAGTTTTTTTTTATTATCATAGTTTTTAATATTGTAAATAAAATTAAGTATTATGTAGAATTTTCATTAGAACTGGTTTCTAATTTCTGTATTCACTAATTACAGACTGTGAGGCTTTCCATCTTTACTTGACTTAGCGGCCAGTCCCCGCAGAGTCTACTTCACCTGAGGATGCTTCGTGTAGAGGCGAAACACGTGTCGTATTTTCGAGAGTGGTGTGTCATGCCTAGTGTTATGGTGCTGGCGATGGTAGTGTTGAGATTGACGGCGACGGGTATAGTGCGCGCGATTGAGGGAGGGTGGGAGGTCCCCTTAAAACTGGGCAGGACACATCATTTTCTATCTTTACGCGAAATTAAGCAAATTAGTTTATAACAACCCCATTATAATGAATTTCCGCAAAGTAACGCCTGATTCAATTAATTATCTTTCCATTTTTATCTTCAAAGAAGACATATCTTTGGACTTTTTTGTTTGTAGGTAGTTGCAGATTTTCATGGACTGCTGTAGCCATCCACCATCAGGTGGGCTGTATGTTCTCTTGTGACTTCAGTTTAAAAAAAAAACTTAAAAGTGAACACACTAAAAGGTGTACAATAATTGTGTTATAACAACGAGTCGATTAAAATCGACTTGTAAAAATACAGACTCTTCAATTGGACATGGTATTTTAGAATAGAAGCTAAAATTTACCATTATCATTACACCTGAATTGAGGATATAGTAAGGCAGTCCATGAGTATATACTATGAGCTAAGGATATAGCAAGGTAGTCAATAATAATGTCGTCATAAAAATATACAGGGTTATTATTCACAGAGTAGCCAAATTTTAAACTTAACTTCAAATATATAAATAATGAAACTACTATTAAATAAGGATTCTAATTTTATTTGAAATTATCCAAATAGAACGTGATTTATGTGCAACAACGTTTTTGCCTACCGATCGACCCTTACCAATATTTGCGTGCGCAGTAAAATCAGTTAAAATAATGTATAGGTATTACCACGCATTTTAAATTTGAAACATAAAAAGGACAGAATGTTTGAGATTATTTTTAACAATTTTTCTTCACCATTTGCCTTATTCTGAGCCTTCTCTGTAAATTTAGCTGGTTATTGCAAAATAACTCTGTACAACACGTGATTTTAATATATAACATTAATATATAACAATAATTGAGAGGATGTAATTTCTATGCATTTTCTTGGTTTCCTACGTCTATTTTAGATCTGTCCCTCTGTTACATAGGGGAAATCTTTGCCATAGTTGTCATGCTTCACAGTCGGGTTGACAACAGCAGCTGCTGCCCATCTCCTGATTTCTTTCCCTCTGTCGCCTCTTACGACACCCACGGAACGATATAGGGTAGTGGATATTCTTACGCCGCCATTACACTTTTCATTTTAGATCAACGATATTTATTTCAGCTATTAATGTTAAATTAGGTTAATATATTACACAATACATTAATATAAAAATAAGTAATTGAATTAAAAATAAGAAATGCTAATTAAATAACTTCCGTCAAGTGTAATCGTTATGTAAGTATATTAATAATTGATCATTTGTTCCGTTCAATTTATCAAAATTCAAAATAACGCTCGATTCAACACGAGTAAGTTTATTACGCAAGAATTAATTTTATTTAACGTGTCGTCACCATCATCATTACAGCCCTTCATAAGTCCACTGCTGAACATAGGCCTCCCCCAAGGAATGCCACAAAGCACGGTCCTGAGCCACCTGCATCCATCGACTTCCTGAATGTCTTACTAGGTCGTCACTCCATCTAGTGGGGGGACGCCCTACACTTTATCCGCCAGTACGGGGCTGCCACTCGAGAACCTTTTTTCCCCATCGGTTGTCGGTTCTTCGAGCTATATTGCCGGCCCATTGCCACTTCATCTTATTGAGAGCATGCTAGCAACGTTCCAAGCACATGTTTTTAAAAGAGGAGGACATACCCGTTAATAGTTACAACAAAATTACACAACACAACTGTAAGAATGCATTACGCAGTAATCAGGAGTGCTATCAGGCCTGGGCTGAGGCTTCGGCGGCTCGGGATGTAAATACCAGCATGCTTAAAAAGAAGTATAACTTCGCCTCCAGGTCTTTCAAAAGAGTTATTGCCAAGGCAAAGCCAGAGCATATAGGCAGAATTGGCGAGAAACTAGTTCGCCTTCCTTCGGGAACCCGTGCATTCTGGTATCTCGCCAAGGCTGTCCAAGGGAATTTCTGAAAGTCATCACTACCTATAGTATCTCTGCACAGGGTGGACGACTCACTGGCCCACGCCGCAAAAGAGAAAGCCGACCTTTTACGCTCCCTTTTTGCGTCCAACTCGACTCTTGATGACGGGGAGAACACACCGCCGACAATCCCGCGGTGTGAGTGCTCCATGCCGGATGTGCGGTTATCGCAACGATCGGTCCGCAAAGCACTCCTCTCCCTGGACATCCACAAGTCGAGTGGGCCTGACGGAGTCCTCCCAATTGTGCTGAGGACGTGTGCTCCGGAGTTGGCACCGGGTCTAACGCGTCTTTTCCGGTACTCCTATTCCCTAGGCGTAGTCCCGAAATCATTGAATACAGCGTTTGTCCACCCGATCCCTAAAAAAGGCAACCGCTCAGACCCGTCCAACTACAGGCCTATCGCCATCACCTCCTTGTTCTCGAAAATAATGGAGTCCATTATTAACTGTCAGCTCATGCGGCACCTTGAGGAGCACCAGCTGATTAGTGACTGCCAGTACGGTTTCCGTCGGGGTCGCTCAGCTGGTGATCTTCTTGTTTATCTAACACATAGATGGGCGCAGGCGATCGAGTCCAAGAGGGAGGCATTGGCCGTTAGTTTGGACATAGCGAAAGCCTTCGATCGGGTCTAGCACAAAGCACTTCTTTCGAAGCTCCCTTCCTATGGGCTTCTCGAGAAATTGTGCAATTGGATCACCAGCTTTCTTGCAAATCAGAGCATCAAGGTTGTAGACGGTTCATGCTCTGACTACAAGCCTATTAACGCTGGTGTTCCACAAGGCTGTGTGCTATCACCAACGCTGTTTCTTCTGCATATAAATAATATGTTGCGAACCGGTAGCATTCATTGCTATGCGGATGACAGCACTGGTGATGCTCTATACACCGGCCGTGCCAATATTTCTCGGGAAAACGTCGCCGAGTACCGGGACAAACTTGTCTCTGAAGTCGAGTCTTTGCTTAACAAAGTCTCGGATTGGGGGCGACTAAATCTAGTCCAGTTCAATCCCCAGAAGACACAATTTTGCGCGTTTACCGCTAAAAAGAACCCCTTTGTCGTATCTCCTCAGTTTCAAGGCACTCCCCTTGTTGCCTCAGCCAGTATCGGAATCCTCGGCGTCGACATATCGAGTGACGTGCAGTCTCGTGGTCACTTGGAAGAGAAGGCTAAATCGGCCTCTAAAAAGCTTGGCGTGCTCAGCAGAGCGGGACAGTATTTCATGCCGGCACAACGCCTGCAACTTTACAAGGCGCATGTTCGGCCTCACATGGAACACTGTTCCCATCTCTGGGCTGGGGCTTCCCAGTGCCAGCTCCTTCCACTTGACCACTTCCAGCGCAGAGCGGTTCGAATCGTCGACGACCAGGTTCTTTCTGATCGGCTCGACACACTGGCACTGCGTAGAGATGTTGCATCTCTTTGCGTATTTTATCGCATCTATCACATGGAGTGCTCTGAGGAATTGTTCGGATTAATCCCAGCCGCCAAATTTCACGAACGCACATCGCGGCAGAATTCCCGATACCATCTACACCATCTGGATGGTTGGCGGTCCACCACTGTGCGATTTAGAAGATGTTTTCTTCCTCGCACTACTTCCTTGTCGATTAGTTTACCACCAGCGATTTTTCCGCACCGATACGACTTAGGGACCTTCAAGAAAAGAGCCTACTCCTTTTTAAAATGCCGGCAAGGCATCTGCAATTCCCCTGGTTCCCCTGGTGTTGCGGTTGTTCATGGGCGGCGGTAGTCACTTACCATCAGGTGAGCCGCATGCTCGTTTGCCCCTTATATAAAAAAAAACACAGCTGTGCATTTAGTCTACAGTTTAGTTTTATTCTTAGGTATAAATAGCTTTAAAAAGAGAAAAAAATCCAAAAGCATTAATAGTTTAAGTTTTTTTTTTGTTTAATTGCATTAAATTTAATAAAATTCAACTAAAAATAACATTGTTTTATTGAATTTAAAACAGACCGAGCACATATTCCTGACCAAAAAAAAAATTCGGAAAATATTTGCTGTCCCTTATTTTGTTTTGAGTATTATATTAAGTGCCATTTTAGGTGCTGCTTTACCGCATGCTCAATGGTGAAGAAAAAGATCGTGAGGGAGAGAAATAAGGAATGAAAACAGTAGCTTTACTTTTACTTTAACACCTACGGAATACCAAAATGAAGTTTTATCGATTTTCAAATTGACTGATCAATTCGTGTTGCGGACATACTGCAACGTAGGAAGTAAAAACTTCCCAAAATTTCCCAACTAACTCTACGAATACCAACGCCGATATATGAGAATCAACACTACCGACGATAAATCAGTTACCAAGTGTTATATTTTGGTATGAGTTTGCAGATATTAGTTTGAGTATTTGTTTGGGTGGTGAGTATATCGAGTTTATTCTTACAAATCCATCTTGGGCTTCGAGTCTTAATGTTGTTGTTTGGCTATGTTCAGTATTCGAGTATATTTCTATAAGAATTTTGTTTTGATAGTATCGCAGTATTAGAATGGAAACCGCCGTCTAAGTGAGTGTAAAAGTCATCATCACTTCATTCTGTATAGTCTCTGCGAAATTATTACTATGACTAAATAATTCGCTTTTGCAGCGATTCTAGAAGTCAAGATAATCAGTTTAATCTAGATACAACTAAATGTGGTTTAAAGGGTAGTCGGCTTAATAAGTGTAAATTTTTGCCGCTACTTTAGAACCTTTCTTCTTTCCATCGGTTATCGGTTCTTCGAGCCATGATGGCCAACCCATTGCCACTTTTTTTATAAGATAAGAGTACGAGCACACAGTCCTCCTGATTTTAAGTGGTTTCTGTGACCCATAGACATCTACATCTATCCTCAATAAAGATGCAGATGCGTTGTCACCCGTCAGGACTAAGATGGAATACCCCGTTTCCAGTAAAAAGTGTCTCCGGTTCTCTATACTCATCATACGAAACACAGCAGCTTTAAGCTACTATTTTACACTGGTATTCTGTAAGAGCGTGGTTCTTCCCCATTCGAGCCAACCCATTCGTGCTACAACTATACCACGTTATAAAACTTCAACTTACTATACGTTATGCTATGTCGGTTACTCTGGTTCTTCTTCTTTGTGTGATAGAATTTGAAATGCTTTGAAAGCAAAGACGAGAAGAAATGCAAAGGAACTTCGAGTATAGCCTTTTTCAGAGCTCGTTGAGCAACTTTAAATTTTCACATATGGCCATTTGATAAATGCGAATGTTTTTCCATTTACCGGGTTTATTTCACTATCATGTTGTTACTATTAGATTCTAAAACAAATAAGGTAGATGCGGGTATTTATCAGGTCCTAACTTGGAATTAATAATTTCACCTTTTACGGTATTTCCAGTTTATTTTTTATTTTTTCAGCATTAATCTTCAGCTTCAATGGGTGTGGCCAAGCCACTGTGAAAGTTAAGTTATATATACAGATATTAAACAATATAGATCACTTCAAAACATAACAAAAGATTATTGCAAGTACTTTCGAGTACATAAAGCTAGAAATAGAAAACACTATGACCAACCATAGTTACAAAGCAATTTAAGTTTTAATGGCGCTGTCAGCAGCGTTCGATAGAGCAATATCCGTTAGAAGTAATTTTATGTTATGATGGCCGACACATTATTTCCTGTGTTTAACGGGGAACAAAGTTCTGTCTATGCCCAAGCGTTGTTTTATTACTGTTGGACTGTCTCACACAGTGATAAATTTCTTCTTAATGGCAAACACTTTTTCGTTATGTTAATTACCATTTTAAGATAATATGGTAATAAGTAAGATATGATAGTCAACTTTTTTCTATCGCATAACAACTACATCTTGGTGATTGGGGGCTTCTACAGTTCCTACTGCACCACGATTTCAAGCCGGATTCGCATAGATCTCGACGAAATACGCCGAATAGTAAGAATAAAATTTTTCGATACCACGTTTAGTTTCCGAGATATCGATACTCAAAAATTACTTTGACCAAATATGGTCATAGTACAGGATGGAATTACAGCGGAGCTTCTGAAAGCGAGTGCAAAACCGGTACTCGAAGTCCTTCAGAAGCTCTTTAGGTTTCTTCGTCCTCCATGGTATCACTACACTGGAGGCGTGTAGCAGAATTGCGGTGGTCTTGTTCTTCAAGAAAGACGACAACGCTCTCTTGAAGAACTACAGATCGATTTCCCTTCTGAGACGCGTCTACGTAATGTTTTCGAGTCATTACACGTCGTCTCGTATGCAGATTCGACGGCTTCCAGCCCCCTGAACAAGCCGGTTTCCGAAAAGGCTTTAGCACAATAGACCACATAAATACCCTTCGGTAAATTGTACAGAAGTCCGAGGAGTACAATTTGCCACTAAGTCTAGCGTATGTGACTATGAGAACTACGGTATTAACATCAACGGCGAGTACATCACTCACCTTCGATTTGCCGACAATATACTCCTTATGGCAGACTTGATGGAGGACCTAACCACTATGCTCAATGACCTCAACAGTGCCCCCCCAACGGATAGGTCTTATGATGAACATGGACAAAACAAAGATCATGTATAACGTCCATGTCACACCTATGCCGTTGTTGGGAGCAATAAGCTCGAAGTTGTTGACGAGTATGTTTACCTGGGACAAATAGTCCGATTAGGTAAGTCCAACTTCGACCAAGAGGTCAATCGACGGATTCAACTCGGCTGGGCAGCTTTCTGGAAATTACGGCACATCTTCTCGTCAGGTATACCTCAAAACTTGAAAAGGAAACTGTACAACAAGTGCGTGTCGCCAGTGATGACCTATGGAACTGAGACGCGGTCCTTTACTGCTGGCCGGATGAGGAAGCTCAAGGTCGCTCGGCGAGCTATGGAGAGGGCTATGCTCGGAGTTTATCTGCGTGATAAACTTAGAAATGAGGATATCCGCAGTAGAACCAGTGACAGACATATCCCAACGGATTAGCAAGCTGAAGTAGCAATGGGCCGGCCATATAGCTCGAATGACCGACAACCGATGGGGAAAAAAGGTTCTCGCGTGGGGGCTTCGTACCGGCGGACGAAGTTTAAGGCGTCCCCCCACTAGATGGAGTGACGACCTGGTAAGACATGCAGAAAGTCGATGGATGCAGGTGGCTCAGGACCGTGCGTTGTGGCATTTCTTGGGGGAGGCCTATGTTCAGCAGTGGACTTGTGAAGGGCTGTAATGATGACGATAATGATGATGAAATATAGTCACAGTTTTTCAGTCAATTACTTCATTTGAATTACTTAACTTATTGCAATGTTTTTATCAATATTAATAGCTTCTTCCACCAGATTCACATCAGCTGTTTAATTTGACCAAGAAACCGCAGGTTCTCCTGGTTTTATCATTTCCTTCACGGTACGTTATTGTTATAATTTAATTGATTTACTTTATTTTTCGCTCGTAAGTAATTTACGTAAAATAATTTAGCTTTTTTATGATTAAAATGTCAACAAAATATACTATATTAAAATATACTATATTTTGTTACTCTACGAAAATTTTGTCCTCTGAGAATATTACTGGAATAATCAAGTGTATATTCTATTCTATGAATATGTTAAGAAGTTGGTTGTGCTACACAATCTCGACCTGATAATGTAAGAATTGAATCTTGTTTTAAATTTTAATATCGCTTCCAAAACATCGTCATTAATTAAGGATGGCCTTCCAGAACTAGTTTCATCGATGACACTTAAAGCTAATTTTCTGATTTTTTTTTACCTAGTATCAGACAGTGTCTGACTACAATCCTCCCTGGAGTTAAGTGGGAATGGAGTCATAAATGGTTAATCGCACCATCTTAGCGCAACAAAAGCCTATTCATACAGTGAATCCAAAAACACTGAAAAAATTCCTTTATGGCATTGATTTTCATAAGGTGGCAGCTCTAGAGTTAATGACAAATTATTTTGAAACACGCATATCAATACTGCAGAAAGGACATAATATAATTCAATATTTTTAAGCCATTGTACTGAGAAGCCGATAGAACTCTCCGGTAAACCTTTAAAGGCCTTTTCTTTACATTAAGTATCCTACAAGTGAAGTACTGTATCCTACAAGTGAAGTACTTTGTATATTTTACTTTATCACGCACTTTTGTCACGGGCTTACTGTACTGTCGCGGACTTACTTTTAGACTGTTGAGTGTACAACAGTATAATGGCCGATTTACACGTATTAAGTTGTCAAGTTATTAACTTAATTTTAAATTATTTAACGCATGTAAACAATGAATTTACTAATAATTTGCACGTTAAAATTTAGTGTGCAATAAAAACAAGTAAAATATAATTTTTTGGTAAAGTTGGTGGGCGTCGCTAATCACTTGACACATTCGGCGTCACATTCGGAGTTCATGTGTTTAAAGATATTTTTAAATGCCGAATTTTACGAAAAATCATACTATGATACTGCAGTAAAGTTTGTTCAAGAATACCTACTTAAAGAAAAATAACTATTGCCAGTAGCGAGAAAATATTACACAATATATAATTTTGGTTTTAAATTTTAAATCAATATATAATTTTAAAAATTTAAATTAACAAGTTGCATTACAGTATCTCGGATGGTACCTATCTTATGTTAGGCATATTTATCATCTTCCAAAATATTACTACGAATTATATCACTAAGCTGAGTCAGTACAGGAATTGTCGTCCATCTTGGACACACTAAGGAGCTTAACAAATATTTAATGTTCATAACGTGTAAACGGTTATTTTAAATTAAGTCGCATTAAGTTAATTTAAAATTTACTTAAATACATGACTACTGTATACTGTGTAAATCAGCCTTAAAAGTAAGTAGGCCGAAATCATAAAAATATAAATGGCCGCAAATAAAGTCACTTGGGAAATAATTTTCGGATTTTAAATCTTTTGTGAAATAACATGATTTAAATTCTTCCAAGAAAAAAAAATTGTGTTATAAAAACTTACACTACCATAGAGTGTAGATAAATAATTTGTTACTTTAAAAAAATTTGAAGACATAGACTACCAACACGCATTGGGCAGCGCGGTGAACACTTCCTTGCCCTAAAACCCTCTCAGAAATGAGAGGAGTTCTGTTCCCAGTAGTAGAACTTCTTGAGGCTCTAACTTTACTTTTACCAACTTAATGTATGTTCTAGATTTTTTTTAATTATATTCAGAAAATTAAACGCAGCGCTCTTAAATTTCATGAAAAACTAGGAAACATCAACACAAAATCGATAGGTTAAAGAAAAAAAAAAAGGTTTTTCAATTTATATAAAAATATTAAAGCCATAAATGTATTAATTTATTTTCAAAAGATGAAGAGATCATCTAATTTAAACTGCACGCGTCTCTTGTATTTTTATTTATCCTGTCAAATATATCAAAACAATGATTATATATATATATATATATATATATTAATATATTAATAAAACCTCGTTTAAATTTGAATATCTTTGAATAAAACGCAATAGAAAGCGTGCTCAGATGTCGACTTTATGATACCTAAGTATGACAAAATTTACCATTAATACAACAAAAGCGTGTGTAGTTTTAAATTATACTAATAAATCTCTACCTATGTATTGCGAATTAAGTAGTATATATTTTTATATTAATAGTATCTTCCAACGCAGTGGCGAAGAGTATCTGGGATATAACGTCACCCTGTCTTACATCTCTCTGCAGTTGGATGGATTTCGTAGTCTGGTTCTTAACCCTGATAACTATCGCATCTCAACTGTACAAGCACTTCAGCACTTCGATATACCGACGGTCAACTTGGCACGAGTGAAGGGACTGCAGCACCACCCAAATTTCGTCGGAATCAAAGGCTGTCTCATAGCCCACATACGCAAGACAAAGTGGCAGATTATACTCTTTGGTCTACTGTACTATTTGCCGAAGGTTATGTAAGTGGTCTATGGTGCTAAAGCCTTTTCGGAACCCGGCTTATCCGGGAGGCTAAAATTCGTCACGTCTGCGTGCGAAACGATTTGTAATGACTCTCAAAAACAGCATGTAGACGCAGCTCAGAAGAGAAATCAGTCTGTAGTTCTTCAAGAGAGCATTGTCGCCATTCTTGAAGAACAAGACTACTGCACTTCTGCTCCACGCCTCCGGAGAAGTGCCACCATGGAGGATGGAATTAAAGAGCTTCTGATGTACTTCAAGTACCGATTTTCCACCCGCTTTCAGAAGACTTAACGGAATAGACTTGTTGTTTAATCGTTACCCACACTTGCGTGGGGCTCCAACAATGACGTATACAGCTGCCCATAGAACATCTCAAAATCTCTAGAGTCTCAGAAACGATGTTAGACAGATCTCTAGTAAAGACTTTGGAGCCTTGATTACACTCGATCGCTTCTTCAATAAGAGCTGTATTGAAGTTGCGTAGTCTCACCGCATCTGTTTAGTAAGCAGTGTACATAATATTACAATGTAGCCTTAATACAGGTCTTCACTCCACCCGCGGCCCCCCCCCCCCTACAATTTGCTTACCGGTACGAGGCTTAAACACGAGAACTTTGCTTCCTCTACGGTTGTCGGTTCTTCGAGCTATATGCCCGGCCCATTGTTACTTCGGCTTACTGATCCATGCGCTATGGCGATTTCTCTGGTTCTGCTCATATCCTCATTTCAAAATCTATCATGCGGAGATACTTCGAGATTAGCCCTCTCCATAGCTTGCTGAGCATACCTGAGCTTCCTTACACGGTCGGCAGTGAAGGACCACGTCTTTTATCCATATGTCATTACTGGCAACATTGTTCTGGCATTCTTGTTTCAAGTGTTGATGTATACGTGACAAGAAGATGTGTTATAATCTCCCGAACGCTGCTCATCCGAGCTGAATCCGTCGATTGACCTTACGGTCGAAGCTCAATTTACCTAGTCGAAGAATTTGTCCAAGGTCTCTGTCATAGGTGTGATATTCCTCCGTTGATTGGTACCGATTTTACAGAAAGTTAAGTTCAAGGACTAAACAGAACAAAATAATTTCCAATTAATAGCATCTGAAGCCGGCGGGATAAACCATTATAAGGAAATTATTTAATTCTGTTTTTAATTTAGTTATATGAAGTAGGCTTTTACTAGTTATAATTTATTTTTTAGTTTTCGGCTCGTTTGAGTGGTCTAAAGAATATCACAATCTTAAGGTAACTATAGACTAACTAGAATGTCGTCCAAATAGTTACACTACAAATATTATCTCCTATTTTTCAACCTTTAGTGGTGTTTTCTTTTTGTACACACGTACGAAGTGGAACTTTACAACATATCGTTATTTTTTAATTTCATATTTTACATAAGTAAGTTAATTTTTAGCATACTCACGCAGCGCTAGGTGAAATAGGGTGAAACGTTACAAGAAAAGGTGACAAATCGGCATTAAATGTTACGTTTCTTATCACGATAATCAAATCAGTCAATAAGGGACAAATCAGTAAAATTATAAATTAACAGCTGTATTACCGTATTAGGTACATGAAATTAAAATGAAATATAATCGAATTGATAAAGTATATAGTTATATTTATGATTTTTAATACCGTACTAAATTTCCCCAATACGTCGATAAAGAAGTTTCACTACAAAAAGAATTATTAAAAACGGTCCACATACATCATTTAAAATGTAAAATTTTGTACAACTATATTCAATATAAATTATAAAGAATAACTCAGAAACTATTTTTCAGACCTTGATCAATTTATATGGGACCACATGAGAAGCACCATCTATCAAATAAAAAAAAAATATCAAAATGGGTTCACCTAGAAAAAAGTTATGAGGTAACACATAAAAATAAACATACAGTCGAATTGAGTTCTTCCTCCTTTTCAAAGTCGGTAGGAAAACATAATTTGGAATTGTGAAGCTACGTTATTTTGAAGTCGGCTAAAAAGATATAAATAATGAAATAAGAAGACGATATCAAAATATCCGGACGAATTTTTCAATTCCCTCAGCAAGGCCGACCTTCCGTAACGTATTTTACGAAATAAGCTTCCCCCGTAACACCTTTACCAAAATTTAGGTCACAATCACAAAATTACAACAAAACTTGATAAAAGCTAAGACGATGAGATTTATCAGGATGCGGCACAGTTGATAAAATTTTGCCCCAATTGAACATATCGTGAGTGTAGAGAACCGTAGAACCTCTTTTAATGGAAAGGAGGCATTCCATCTTAATCCTCAAAGGTGACAACGCATCTGCAATTTGATTCATTGTCGAAGATATATGTAGATGTCCTACGGGCCACAGCAACCACTTAGCATCAGGTGGACTGTGTGCTCGTTTGACACACTTATTCTAGTATAAAAAAAAAAGAAAAAACCTTCAGTCTGGAGCAGTACAAGCACTAATATTTGGCGAAAGAAGTAGGTTATACAGTTATACTGTAGAACTTTCCCAGGAGGATTCCAAGGCAGAAGATTATTCGTACCACATAGTAAATTAGTTTTAATTTAGGTCAGGCAACAATTCTTTTCGTATTTCGTTTGTATATAATTGAAGAAAAATCTCTTTGGTTGTATTGTTTGTATCTGGCTGGTTTTAATATGAACACATATAGGACATTCAGAAAAAGAAAAATTAAAATTAAAAAACACTTTCTCGCCATTTTTCAATTGTTTTTCTGTCCGCCAAAATGAATCTAAGGAAGAAATTCGATAAATTCTTAAGTATTATTATAACCTAAGATTATAACAAGTGGTAAAATTAAAAATTTTGTACAACCGACTTACACAATATAAATTATGAAGGATAACTCAAAAACTTCTGACCAGAACCAGACCTTGATGAAATTTATAACCACATAAAAAGCACCAGCTTTCAAATAAAAATAATCATCCAAATCGGTTCAGGTGTCTTCGAAGAATCAGTGATAAAGATTCCGACGAATTGAGAACCTACTTCTTTTTGAAGAAGAAAGAAGGGAATAATGTGACTTAAGAAGCGAAAAAAAATTGTAACCTTTATGGAATTAATGCAGTGTCAGTAAGAGTAGCACTGCGATTCCCCTGGTTTTGCAGTTATTCATGGGCGGCGGTAGTCACTTACCATCAGGTGTGAGCCGCAAGCTCGTTTGCCCCCTCTCCTATAAAAAAAAAAAACAAAGTTTATTCAAGCGTTTTCAGTCCGCGAATTGTGATGTCAAAGATGCAGCTCGCTCTGGTCTCTCTGGCCCTCATACGGATAAAGTCAATGCCGTTTTTAAACAAGTGAAGCAAGATAGGCATATTAATAGTTAATACATAGCCGAGGAATTAAAGATTGACCACAAAACAGTTTTGACGCATTTGAAAAAGTCTGACTATACAAAAAAGCTCGATATTTGGGTACCACACGAGCACACTGAAAGAAATCTAATAAATCGTATACTCATTTGCGATTCTCTATTGAAACGTAATGAAACCGAACCATTTTTAAAAAGAACCTTTTCACTGATAATGAAATGTGGATCACCTACGACAAGAATTGATCAACAGAAAAGGAGTGGTATATCATTAAGATAATGCCAGACCACACACATCTCTGCTAACAACAATTTATCAAACAAAATGGCACATACTCGTATATATCTATACAAATAAATAAAATTGAAGTGTCTGTTTGTAATGTCAAAATTACAGGTTTTTACTAATTGCATATGAAAGTATATACGGTACTTATAACAAAAACACAATTTTTAAAATTTTTGTCTGTCTGTATGTCTATCTGTCTATCTGTTTGTCTGTCTGTTTGTTCCGGCTAATCTCCGAAACGGCTGGACCGATTTTGACGGGATTTTCACTGGCAGATAGCTGATTTCATAAGGGTTACTCCTTATACTACTTTTATTTCAGAAAAAGAATTAGGGTTCCGCGCAAAAACATAAAAACCCTAACACGCGAGCGAAGTTGCGGGGAACAGCTAGTTATAATTAAATGTAATTGAACTTTGAAATAAAATGTCTTGAATTTGTATATAAAATACGAAGAAACTTTTATCCCGACCTATTATAATATTACATATCTATCGGTTTATAATCCCTCATTCGAGAATATTTTTAGCATATTTTCATATTTCGAGCAGATTTTCGTATCTCTCGTAGTTGCAGGCACATCTATCTCTATAATATAAAAATCAATTGCTGTACGTTGTTAGTCTCACTCACTAAAAGTCAAAAATGGCTCGACCGATTTAGGTGAAATTTTTCTTGTGTTTGAATGGGTCCCTACACCTAGATGGTTTAGATTTACATTTGTACTCGGTAGGTGGCGCTGTTGTCGAAATCCAGAAATCACACGTGCGAAACCGGGGCGGATCGCTAGTCATATACAGGACCTATTACTTACAAGACCTATTACCTAGTTTTGTAGTAACCTTGGAAAGAGGTATTTAATAGGCAGTATATTACATGTATGTGCTTTAACTTATAACGGTAATGACAGTAGTAAGTAAAAACATCGTCGAAAAACAAACATATTAGTAGAAACTTTATACGTGGTAGAGCCATGCTGCAGCTATATTAGTATTATAGGTGTAGTACAACTCATTGTTAACCCACTGCGCCACGGAGCCGACACACGGAGCTCTCACAGAATACCAGCGTAAAATAGGAGCTTAAGACTGGTGTGTTTTGTTTGGTGAGTGTAGAGAACCGGAGACCCTTTTTACTGGAAAAGAGGCATTCCATCTTAGTCCTCACGGGTGACAACCCATCTGCATTTTGATTCTTAACCGAGGAAAGATGTAGATGTCTATGGGCCACAGCAAACACTTACCATCAGGTGGACTGTGTGCTCTTTTGTCACCCTATCCTATATAAAAAAAATTACGTTTAATTTCCCCAAACCGACTTTTACAAAACAAAGTGAGGCATACATGGCTCGAGTGGAAGAAGTATGAACCCTAGATATTTTTTCATACAACTGGATTCAATATGCGTAAATAACAACGAAATTTAGCTCAGAACTCTGGAAAACTCAATCTACCAAGTTTTGATCATACTTTGTAATTCCATCAAGCGCTTTCCCAATACAATGTGTACTTGAACGCCAAGTTAATAGTTAGGTATAGTGTATCCAAAGTTATCATTTATGTTATCGGTGGAACGAAGCGACCGATAAGCTAAATAGCGATGCTAAACAGACATGCTAAATAGCGAACAGTTGTTATAGAGTAGAAGTAAACAGTTCATTTGCAAAAAAGAAAGTTAATATTACCATAATTTATATATATATAAATTTATTCACAGGTTCAACAACAATCCTTGGTAATGTGTCAAAATAGTTATACTTTATTTGTTTGTCTGTACATCTTTTTTTATAAAATAAGGGTGACAAACAAGCACACAGTTCACCTGATAGTAAGTGGAGACTAAAGGGTTATTCAATTGGCGTGGGTAGATTTTGGCAGCCCGTAGCGGCCATTTTGTTTTGGTAACATCTATCAAATCTTTTGTTTATTATTCAGTTACTTATGCTAAATCACCATGGCAAGATACACGATGGAACAGCACGTTCAAATGATAATACTTTATTATCAAAATGAGTGTTCGTTAGTGCAAACGTTTACGGTAGACTTGGTGGCTCTCCACAGTCGACTCTTCAACGTTTGGTGGCCACATTTGAAACGACTGGTTGTTCGGTAAAAAATCAGCCAACACCCGTACGTTCAAGGAACGCAAGATCGGCCGAGAACATCATCGCGGTTCGTGAAAGTGTACAGCAGAACCCGAGGCAGTCGATTCCTCGCCGTGCACAAGAACTCGGCCTTTCGCTGACTTCAACTAGGCGAATTTTGCGTCGCGACTTAGGCCTACACCCGTAGAAGATCCAACTGACCCAGTTCATGACCATAGACAACGCACTTTGGTCGCTGACTGGGCTTCGAATCGTTTGGAAGAGGACCCCAATTTTGACCGAAAAATCATCTTTAGCGACGAGACGCGTTTTGGATGAATGGCTATGTTAACAAGCAAAATTGGCGTATATGGGACGACACCAACCCACGCGAGGTTCACCAGATGATAATGCATCCTCAAAAATTTACCTTTTGGTGTGGATTTAGGGCCGGCGGCGTCATTGGTCCGTACGAAAACGACTCTGGTGAGGCAGTCACCATCAACAGCGAGTGCTACAGAACGATGACTACCAATTTATTATGGCCCAGATTGAACCATATGGACCTAGACGACATGTGGTTCCAGCAGAACGGTGCTTCGTGCCACACAGCGGACGCCACGATTGACATTCTCCATGAGGGATTTGAGGGTAAGCTTATCTTTCGCAGGGATGCTGTGAATTGGTCACCAAGGTCATGCGATTTGACCCCGCTAGACTTGTTCTTGTGGGGTTTCTTGAAGTCACAGGTGTTTGCAAACAAACCACAATCAACCGATGCCATAAAGATGAACATAACACAGGCCATCGCTCAAATTCAGCCGGTTCTATGTACCAGAGTCATTGAAAATTGGACCAATCGGATCCGTGGCATTTGAACGATGTCATATTCCACGCTTAATGGCATACGTGGACCTTTCAAATAAAAAAATAATTTAGTTAATACCTCACTCACACAGCTTGTTTTTGTTCATTTCAACATTTACCCGCCCTTTTTGAAAAACCCTTTACTACAGTAAATCGAAATGCAGATGCGTGGTCACCCCTGAGGACTAGGCTCACCATACAAAACTCAGTGCATTAATCTGCTATTTTACGCTGGTATTCTGTAATTTCGTTGTGCTTCCCCGGCCAAACCGATCTATTCGTGCTACAACTATAATAAAGCTGCAGCGTACCACGTCAAAATACTTCAGACCAAAAAAGACGCAAAGCTATGCAGCACATATCAAGTGAAGCAAAAACCATTCTCAAGTTATTGTAAGACACGCATTCGTCATTCCCAAGTAAGGGTGGTTAGCCATAAACTCTCTTGCTTTACTGATGGGTTGATAATTTCAGTTCGGGATCTATAACTTCTTATGTTACATAGTAAAGTATATTTCATCTAGATATTATCTAATTTAACGTCTATTCGATTTCTACGTTGTACAAGTACGTTGTGACCTTCATTCTATTCGCAGTGCTAGATCAGATAAGAGGATCATGCGGGTATTAGCTTTTAGTCTGAAACGCTGTTAATATTTGCTCAGACGTACTCGATATCGAGTTTTCATGTACCACAGTTTTTAAACATTACAGCCTATAAAAAGTCCATACCGCTGCCTATTTCTTTCATTTAGTGTAGTTTTCGTTTCAGAGCTCTCTCTTTCCTCTTACGACACCCATGGGATGAAATGGGATAGTGAACATTTTTATAATACAGAAAAATATTAAACAGTTTTGCCTATCTTTAGGGGTTGTTTGTTTTTAAAATGATCAATATAATAATGAAATTAAAATAACAGCTGTTTTAGCATTTTCTTTTTGTAACACTGTGTCCCACCTTACTTAAATGCTACGTTTCCTATCACGGTAATCAAATCAGTTAATAAGGTACAAATCAGTAAAATCATAAATTAACAGATGTCTTAGGTACATGAAATTAAAATGAAATACAGTTGGATTTTTTTTATATAGGATAGAGTGACAAACGAGTACACAGTCTACCTGATAGTAAGTTGTTGCTATAACCTATAGACATCTACATTTATCTTCAATAAAGAATCAAAATGCAGATCCGTCGTCACCCGTGAGGACTAAGATGGAATGTCTCTTTTCCGGTAAAATGAGTCTCCGATTTTCTACACTCACTATAAGAAACACAGCATTGTCAATCTGCCATTTTACGCTGGTATTTTGTGAGAGCGACGTCCTTCCCCGGTGGAGTCGTCCCATTCGTGCTACAACTATACTACTAATATAGCTGCAGCACGGCTCTACCACGTATAATAATTGATTCAATTGATATAAGTATATAAAGATCTTTACCTATAAATTACGGTTTTCTATGGGAAAATTGAAATAAAAATTATATAATACACAATAGAAATATATTAACATTAACACATACTTGACATTTTATCGGCAGTTTGTATAGCAGGGCCTTTGCTATACCTGGGTATGCCAGAAGAAGCATAAAAGTAAGTTGAATGCAGTGGAGATGCGATCTCTTCGTAAAATGTGCGGCGTTACTATGGCCGACCGAAAGCGAAACGAAGAGATTCGCAATATGGCAGGTTTGAAAGATGACCTTATCACAAAAATTGATAAGGGCGTGCTTCGGTGGTTTGGGCACGTTGAGCGAATGAGTGAAGACCGAATGGTGAAGAAAATATATAGCGCGAAAGTTAATATTAAAAGGTGTCGAGGTAGACCGAGACTAACTTTCGAAGACCATGTGAGCAAATTGCTCGAAGAGGGTAGGGTCAAGAGTACTCGGATACCTAGACGTGCATGTATGAAGAAGATAATGAATCTGAAAGAAGCGAAAGAGATATGTAAGGATCGTGACACTTGGCGATCTGTTCTCTCTGGCTACCCCGTCAGGGATTGTGCGTGAAGATAAGTTAAGTTTTAAGTTTTTGCTATAGATATCTGCGGCACGGGAATCGGGCGTTCTTTACTGCCTCTTCGGGATTTTTGCCTTTCCAAATGTTATCAACAAAAAATAGTACTTAGTCTATTGGAGCAAGGTCTGGAGAATATAGTAGATAAGATAATCTCTCATAAAAGAAAAACTTTAGCATTTTGCATTGCTTAGACATCATATTCAAAGGGAATTTATTATTTTTAATCTTTAATTATTTTTTTATCTCTGAAAGAGATGTATAAAATGAAGCTACTATAAACAACAAAACGTGTTTCAGTAATGTTTGCTCGACAACGACTACGCCTTGGTAAGTGGTAACTCTATGAAAAATCAATCGAGGACAGCCGTTCAAGGGCAAACGTCGCGCCAACTTCACCTTTAGCTTGCAACAGGTTGATACAAAATGCTGTGGTATTTTTGGTTTTCTATTTAACACAGTAAGGATTAATATTGAGAAATTAACAAAAAAAACATTTTTAACCCGTTCTCTGCACCGTGTACTACATATAGCTCATTGCTATTGTTACGCTATTGTGTCTGAAAATCGGACAGTGAGTGTTAAATTTGTTAGAGTTTGTAAACTTTGACGAGTAAGACATGCAGGAAGTCGATATATACAGGTGAGTCGGGACTGTGCTTTGTGGCATTCCTTGGGGAGGCCTATGTTAGCAGTGGACTTGTAAAGGACTGTAATGATGACCACACATTTTTTATAGAATAAAGATGAAAAACGAGCACACAGTCCACCTGATGGTAAGTGGATGCTGAGGCCCATAGACATCTACATGAATTCTCAATTAAGAATCAAAATGCAGATGCGTTGTCACCCCTGAAGACTAAGATGGAGTGCCTCGTTTTCTGTAAGAAAGGTCTTCGATTCTCTACACTCATCATACGAAACACAGAAGCATTAAGCTACTATTTTACGCTGGTGATCTGTGAGAGCATGGTTCTCCTCCGGTCGAGCAGACCCATTCGTGCTAAAACCATAATATCGCTGCAGCGTGGCTCCACCACGATTTTCATTTGACTCTATACTGATACCCCCCACGCCTTGAATAAATTGAATGAAACTAATTTCACGGATTCGTAATTTTTTCCATCGTAATATCGCATTAATTTGACTTATTTTTAATTCCTGGCGTTTCTTACTCGCTTCATTTACATCCATATATCTATATGTACACGCTTATCGGTTATAGATACTCTAATTTTGGATCATCTTCAATATATCGCCAACCAACTTCGTCGTTAAGGACTCTACCACTTACTTCTGAAGCGTAAGTTTGCATTGTCATTCTTTCTTAATTTTATTATTTATTACGCGTTCAAAGCACCGAAGAATTCTTTTGTTAATCCTGGTCCACAGTTACTCTTTTCACACAATTTCTTACTCTATCATTCAGAGCCACACTAACATACTTCTTAATCACCGCATTTCTACAGTATTAATTTTTCTCTCATTCTTCCTCTGTAACACTAAACATTCACTACCATACAATGAGGTAGGGACTAAAACAATATTATGAATTGCCATGCGTGACTTTTTTGACACATTCTGACATCCCACAATAGAATTAAGAGCCCCATTCAAGCCGTCTCCTGCATTTACTCTTCGTTCGACGTCCTTATAATGTCTACCATCTTTGCTAAATACACAATCTGAATGCACAAACTCATTCAATTAAAAATGAAATGAATTGAAATATATTTGTTTTAAATGAAATGAAATGTATTTATATTAAATGAAATAATATTTATTTATTTATTCGTAGGATAATTAATAGAATCAGGGGTCACTTTGCGGAAATCGATTATACGAGTATTAAGTTAGTTAGTTAGTTAGTTAGTAGTTCCGTGGATGTCGGAAATGCGCTAAAAATTGCTTATAACAAAATACAAATATGTCAATTTTCGTCAAGTATTATGAAGTATAGACGTTAAGTTTGTCAGAGTTAAGCTTGAACCTTTTATACTGTTTTTGGATGTCGGAAATGTGCTTTGAATTAATTACGATAAAAAAAAATTCACTAACTAAGAATCGCATATAACGAAACTGGTCACCCATAAAAAAATTAATTACTCGGACCCAGACAATTCATTTGTGGCTGAAGATGGGACTCATACACAACAAATTGAGTCGCAGTGGAGAGCAGATAAAAGGTTTTTCAGAAAACAAAATGATAACAATTCACATTACATTGTTTCATTTACCACTATCATGCAGAGTTTAGGGCAACCTGACTTTATGGATAAGATAGGTCGAATCTGTACTTAAACCGAATCAACACGCCCCGACTCCACGTAGTCTTTGTCTGCCCTACCCTTAGAGTGGTTTTGTAAAGCCGTAGGCGTGGAGGGACAGTAGCCCGCGCCCGCTGTAGCAAATCGCAGGCACCTGTATGAGTCGCAGCGGCTGAGGCTGGTCGCCGAAGGCGTGTAAATAAGCCGAAGCTGCGGAGGTGAGCATGGATGCATGATGTGATTTGCTACGCAAGAGCGAAGGGGCTGCACATCCCGCAGCGCCGAAGCCGTTGTAGAAATAACTTTGAGCCAATATTCCTGTGTAAAGAAGTGATGTTATGACTTTATAAAAAAAATATTAATCATAAAATATACATTTCCGCAAGAGAAGGGTAGGGGGCCTTCCCCTGAACCCTCCCTCTCCCTCTCCTACAAGCGTATGCGAGTACCGGATATCTATAGTTTTACCCAAAAGTATATTCTTTATGCAACTTAACCATATCACTTTTTAGCTCAGTGTTTTTAGCAATTATATTTATTATTTTCTATTCATTGTCATCCCTTTGTTTACACAACAGCTCACACTGCGTGCTCCTTTGACGCGTTTTCTTAAAGCACCATTTGAACTCCAATTAGCGCGTTTTGGCGTTGCGTATATTCGTTTTAATATGCAATTAAAGCAAAAGAAAACAAAAAAAGAAAACTGAAGAAGCAAAGTAAGCAAATGTAGATCTATGGATTTATTTACAGATCTCAAATTAAATTATCATGTAAATAATTCAAAATGAAATCCAGAACAACACTTACTTAAAAGGTAAATCGTAAAATGTTAAAGGGATAACAAGAAGTACACTTACAGTAAGTTTAAACGATGTTCGTTACAGCTGTCACTTTTGGTTATTTTACATTTACACAATTTAATTAAAATACATAGGACTATTACTTATTTTACAAATACATGTAATTCCTATTTAACAATTCAAAATTATATAAATTAGGACCTCCGGCCACCTGCACTCACCAAGCGAACTTTTTGGACACATTCTAACTTTTCAGAATAGAGTGTTCCCATTTACTCTATTTCCTGCGTTTACTCATTGTTCTGTATCCATAACATATCAACCATCCCACAAAATCCCAGAAAATATACAAAATTTGACCTGCTCAAAGTTCAAAAACTTTATTGAACTAAGTTTGTATAAAAGGGGTTATTATAATATTAAGAAATTTTTTGATACTAATAAGCCCTGAGGATAAGGTGATTGCTACTAAGCTATTTCTAATTTATTACCGATGGGAGTAGGACTGTATGATAATTAAGTCACTAATTTTAGTCTTTTTTTATTTGTTTTGTGTTGTCAATTGTGTAACATAAATTGATTGTAAGCTGTTATTTAAAAAAAAATCCCGCTGGGTTTCTTGTTGGTTCTTCCCAGGACGTAGGTTTTTTTTTCGAACCAGTGGTAATTAAACAAAAGAGTGGTTTTCAATAAGAATTATTTATATTTTCTATTGAATAAATCTCAAAAGACCATTACTTTCGTCTTTCCTGCGTTCACTTTCATCCCCCTTTCTTTTAATGACCTGTTGATGAATGTAACCATCATTTGCAACTCGGCCGCCGAAGACGCAAATATGACTTGATCATCGGAGGCATTTGACAGTTAACTCACCCGTTCTTAACTCACATTTTTCAACTTTCAAAGATTTAAACAACGGTCCATAAATATGTTAAACAGTCACTGGGCAGCTACATAGCTTTGTCTGACACCTTTTTAGATGCCAATACATTCCGAGTACCTAGATCCCGTAGATCCTGAGACAAGCACTAGAGTCCTTATAAACTTATAGTATAATGAGACCTTAATGCCTGTATCAAACCAGCGCTCAACCCAAATGAGTTGAGCGCTGGTTTGATGTTTGCCATAACACATTCCTGTCCACTCTGTCATAAGCCTTTTCCAATTCCATGAACGCACAAAAAGCTTTCTTTTTTATGGCCAAAAACTTCTCCGTGATCATGCGCACGAAATACACTTGAACCGTACACCCCATTTCCTTCCTAAATCCCGCTTGCACATCCCAAATTTTTCCATCAGTTTCTTGTATATCTTTTTCATACGGTTTACCCATGCTAAGCAGGCTGGTACCACGGTAGTTTTTACAGTCCTGCTGTGGCTTTCCCCTTGCCCTTATATATTGGGACTATAAAGGCTTTGCACTAGTATTTCGGTACCCGCTTCAGTTCCCAACATAAATTAAACAAGGTGGACAACAGGCCTGCTACCACTCCCTCTCCAGCCCCTAGCATTTCGAGCGATACTCTATCATATCCGGCTGCCTTACCTGCTTTTATGCTGTTCATTGCTTTCATTATTTCATCTACACTTATCTCTCTACCTCTTTCCACCAACTAGCATACATACATATTTACAAGATTTAGATTATAGATTTTAAGTCTAGATATCGTAGGTGCCTATTAAAAGTACATACAACATTCGCCTGCAATTCGTAATACTACTTACGTTAAAATGGTATATAGAAATGAAAGATAAGAAAATAAACTAAAAATCTATACAATATGATGAGTTAATAAGCATGTGCCACTACACATTTTAAATATATTTAGTGACGTTTTGTGTAAGTCAATAGCTACGTTTGATTTACAAAGTTCGTTGTATGACTACACATTTTTAGCAATGGAGAATTCAATCCAAGATTGTTTTTTCGGAAGTAATTTGGAATGTCTTAGTGACAGGATATCTAAGAAGTTCATATGATATACAGTTTGATATAAGATTGACTCAATCACTGCATTTAATATTTCCACATATCTCCTTCAAAAGAAAAACAAATTCATGGATACGCCGCCGTACGCGTAATGCCTTATGAAATATAAGCTAATGTAATGAAATGAAGATATATTTATATCTTCGATAAGAAAATCAAATTTCGTGTATCAAATGTCATTCTTTTTAAATGTACTAAATGCAATAAAGTCGTACTAAATGCAGTCATTTCGTTTAGAAATAAGGTTCCTTTGAAATGGCGAAAGAAACTCAGCAGGTATAAAACAATAACCATAGAGCAACGAGGGTCCCCCGGCGAAACGGAGGGAAGTAGTTGTAGCGTTTTTTTCGATACAGAATAATAGAACTGTTTATCATTTTTGCGGAGGGAAATCTGTGCACAAGAACAATCGGCTGTCACTACGAAACTCATACAAGAATTAAAACAATATATTTTACTAATAATTTTACACATATAGACTCGGATCATTTGCTCGACCGATCCGCATATCGTATGAGGGCAAGGGCGAGGATGGTTCATAGCTATGCCAGGATCTGCTAGGTGGCGCTGCGGTCAAATTATGAAATTTTATATTCATTGGCCAAATTACTTATATTCACAATAAGTAATAGGTCGGAGAAAAAGTTTCTTCGTATTTTGTTTGTATAAAATTGAAGAAAAATCTCTTTGATTGAACTGTTTGTATCTGGCTAGTTTTAACATCATGTATTGATTTATAGGACATTATGGCAAATAAAAATAAAAAGTAAAAACCACTTTCCCGCCAACCCGCCATTTTTCAATTGTTTTTCTGTCCGCTAAAATGAGCGAATCTAACGAAGAAATTCGATACATTCTGTTGTTTTATTACAAAAAAGGGAAAAATGCCACTCAAGCCGAGAAAAAATTTGTAATGGACCTAATGTACAGTACAGTAACAGTAGCACAAAGTTGGTTCAAGCGTTTTCAGTCCCGGAATTTTGATGTTAAAGATACAACTCGCTCTGATCGCCCTCATACGTATAAAATCGATGCCATTTTTGAAAAAGTGGAGCAAGATCGACCTATTAGTATTTACGACATACCCGAGGATTGAGCACAAAATAGTTTTGACTCGTTTGTAAAGTCGGGCTATACAAGAAAGCTCGATATATGGTTACCACCACACGAGCTCACTGAAAGAAAGCTAATGAATCGTGTACTCATTTGCGATTCTCTATTGAAACGTAATGAGACCGAACTAATTATGAAAAGATTGATCACTAGTGATAAAAAGTGGATCACCTACGACAAGAAAGAACGTGTGAAAAAGATCAAGGGTAGTCAAGCTCCACAGGCCGTAGCGAAACCCGGATTAACACGCAATAAGGTGATGCTGTGTATATGGTCGAATTAGAAGGGCATCGTTTATTATGAGCTTTTATCGGCGGGCAAAACCATCGATTCGGATCTCTACTTCCAACAACTAATGAGACTCAAGCAAGAAATTTAAAAAAACGGCCGGAATTGATCAACAGAAAAGGAGTAGTGTTTCATCACGATAACGCCAGACCACACACATCGTTGGCCAGTCAGCAAAAATTGGGAGAGCTTGGTTGGAAAGTGTTAATGCATCCACCATATAGTCCTGACCTTGTACCCTTAGATTTTCACCTGTTTCGGTCTCTTCAGAATACTTTGGGTAGTGTTAGCTTAACATTAACATCAAGAGTGCTTACTAGAAAGAGCAGAACAACGTCTGTATGGCCAGCTAGTTAATTTTAAGTAATATTTAAGGAACAGATTGGCGGCGATCACCTTATTCTTATTCTTCATAAATATTATAGTAATCAACTATAAATTCATTTATATTATAGTAAATATTCTTATAGGTATTCTTTGTTTAATAAAAATAACATGATTTTAAACTTGACCTTGTATATTTTCTGGGACTTTATGTAAGTGGATGCTGTGGCCCATAGACATCTACATTTATCCTCGATTAAGAATCAAAATGCCGATTCTACCCCTGAGGACTAAGATGGAATGCCTCGTTTCCAGTAAAAAAAGGGTCTCCGGTACTCTACACTCACCATACGAAACAGCAGCACTGAGCTGCTATTTTACGCTGGTGTTCTGTGAGCGGGTATTCCTTCCCCGATTCAGCTTGGTCGAGCATTTTTAAATAAAATAATGTGAAAAAATCAGTGATTAGACCACACCAAGCCTATAGAGTAGTGGGAAAAAATTGTATGAATTATATGCATTAAAATAAAGTTAAGTTGAAATGCCCTTAAAATTGTTCTCAAATTCAAAGTTTAAAATAATAATAAAACTAATACAAATCGTGAAACCTGCCAGAACTAATTATAGTAATCGCACATTTACTTTAAAAGTTTGCAATGAAATTGTCAAATGACGCGGTTGACGATTTATTTCTCAAAAATACTTGTTTAGATTACATTTAATATAAGACTCATGTCAACAAGTGCTGTTACCTTCTGAGACTCAAATGTTGATAAGTGCTATAACAGCTTCAATTTTAGACATATTAGCAGTGATGAAATTATAAAAACTTTAATAAGAAGATCCTTGGGGTATTTCAAAACTGTTATTAATTCAATAATTAATACCGTGGCGCTGCAATTAAGTCTTACTTTTAATAGCTGCTTTCACAATGGCACCTTCTGAAGCACAGTAAGATAATTCAAGTGAAGTAGTTTTGTTTGCCTATGATAGATACATCTCTAGTATTTAAAAACTTATAGAGGTAAAAACTCATCTGAAGATGTAAATGATAAAGAACTTACTTCTGAATGTCAACAAAACGAAATACTTCAAATTTTGTAAAGCAAGTTACTACTCATATTAACAGTCTATTACATTCTACAGTTTTCCTTTTTATCATTGTACACTCTCGACCACAATGGAGACCTCATTGAAGCCTGAAGATTGTCAAGGAGACCTAGGTCCGCTATGTATACAGTTAAAAAATAAGGCTGTTAACTGATATAGACACAGCAGGGTTGGTTTATTTTTCCTATATTTCCATAGATTGATCTCTTATAGATTTTATTGTAAAGATCGGCTGATGTTTTGGATATATTTTTATACTACAAAAAAGAGCTATTTGTGCCATATACGGTATCAGACTCAGTATAAACCCAGAAATCTTTTTAAACAAATTAATATCTCAACTGTTGCTTCATTCATACTGATAATATCATTTACGTTAGAAACTATTTTAATAACTTAGAGTAAAAAATCTAGACTTGCCGTTCCAAAGTACAGGCTCCATAAAACTAGCGGTTAATTTTTGGGTAGATGTTTAACGGCGGCAGATTTTAGAGGCGGCAAATCTGGGATCAATTTTTTTTGTGTTTTACAGAAATTAAAATGATTCATATTTATATACTACCTAAATGTTATTAGGTCCACAAACAATTCAACATGTAATATGTTTCACCACTTAGATAAATGTTTCTACATTTTGCGTAATCGCGTTTGATTGTGGCGCGGGAACGAGTGGCGTAGCTTGCTACATATTTATTTATCTATGGAGTGACATGACCATTCGCTAAGTGTCTGACCAAAATGCCGAATTGAATACACATGAGTGCGGCGCTCCCAAGAGAAAATATAATCTCTATTATTTTAGTTCTTTGATAAAAAAAAAAATAGTGATGGAGCAAAGCGATAGTAGAGCTGAGTATAAAAAAGGCCAAAATGAAAAAAGAAGAACAGGGATAGATTATCCGTAAAGCGATAAAATCGAAAGTTTTATTTTTAAAAGTGGAAGTATAAGTAGTGTTGAAAGACCTAGAACTTCAATAACATGCACTGCCACCATACAATCAGGAAAACATAAAACTAATTTGAACTCTATGGCTCAACAACAACGGTCATCTGTTGAACAATCTACTTTAGAAAAAAAAAACGGATATTTATGTTTTTGACGAAGAGGCGCTAGAGGAATTATCTCAGAATCAGACGTTAAGTAATAACCGAGTGAAAACAGCAGTAAATCTAGACAAAGATCCAGCTTTATGGAAAATCAACGATCCCGTAAGGGAGATTAAGCAAGGTACAGCTTCAATCAAAGCAAGTCTTGTGACTTCTCTAAAAGAGAAAAAATATATGCTGATCAGCGTCGTTTCTTGCAAGTATCTTCCAAAGAAAAATGAAAAATATGTAATGTAAATGACCGAAATTGGCTGGTTTACTCGATAGTAAATGGTCTCTGTTTGGCATTCGGTCCATCGGAGAATAAGACTCAGTTTGAGAATGAAAGATTTAATGACTTGAAAAATGCAAAACTTTGAGTAGCTCGGCATGAAAACTCCGCGCGTCATAAATCTAGTATCCTTATTCTGTACGTTAGAAGGGAGATTGATGGTCGACACGACAATTTACTACATGTCCAGATTGATGCAGAAATTACCTTTCAGAGAAACGTTCTGAGAAGTTCGTTGCCGTAATCGAACTTTCAGGGGAAAAAAATTAAAAGTTGGGTGATTTGTACAACGAAAATTATTGTATAATTTTGAAACTGTTAGCTGAATTCGATCCTGTTTTAGCCAGTCATATTAAACGATTTGGAAATCAAAAAAGCTTAGCTGTAAATAAAGTTTTAAAAGAGATTGGGCACGAGATAAGAAGGGCGAAATATTTTTTCTTATCGTCGATTGAACACCAGATATAACACATGTGCTCCAACTTATATTTTGGAACTTACGTTTTGGAAACAGACGAACACTGTGAAAGATTTCTCAAGTTTTTGCTCTCAATGGGATATAAAGCTAAGAAGTGTTTTCTGCCATTATTTCGGAACTCAAAACGCGGGTCGTAAATATTGACAAGCATAAGAAGGCTATCGTGGATAATCATATGATAATGTCGCAAACATGTCTGGTGTGTACAATGGCTTACTATACTAATTCAAAGCCAAACACCTTTTGCTTTCTTCGTTCATTGCTCTGCCCACTCTTTAAACTTAGTGGCAATTGCGCCTGCTAAATCTTGCACAGGAGCTTGTCGCTTCCTCTTGTTCCTTCAAAGAATCTACGTACATTTTGTAAGTTCAACATAACGCTGGCAAAAAATATTGACTGAAATAGAGCAAGGGAAAACGCTAAAGAGAATAAATCTGACACGTTGGTCAGCTAAAGAGGATGCAGGTAGAAGTTTAAGAAATTCTTTGCATGAAGTCCTTAAAACTTGGGAATCAATCGAGAATGATTGTACCAATAAGCCTGTAGCGCAAAACGAAGCGAGAGGAATACTTTTGAATTTAGAAAAACTTGAAATATTGGTAATGATTGTTGTGTGGATTGTTTTTTTGGTAAGAATAAACAAAGTCAATGTATAAATTCAGGCCTCTACCGCAGGTTTGACCACTCTCCTTGTAAGTTTTTCGTAACTAAAAGAGAAAATTTTAAGTATTTCGACAATTTCGGAATTAAACGTACTGCTTCGAAGCAGTATACAAAAGATGGGGGTAAAAAGACAACCGAAAAGGAAAAAAAAATTATGAAACACCCGATAAAGAAATGAAAATAATTAAGAGTGATACTTTCAGGGCTAACACATGTCTTATCCTCGTTGATAGACTCGTATCCGAATTAAAAAAAACAAACGGCAGGAGGCCTACAACCGGTTTAATTAAAAATTTTAATTTTTGACTAAAATGAGTGGATTGTCATCATCAATCCTTACAGGAAAAGCCTTTTCTTGGAAGAAATTTATTAGCGACAGACTTAGTTCAAGAATGCCACCATTCATTCTTTTTTCAATGTCACCTTTCTTCTAAAGGATTTTGAGGAAACCATATTCTGGATTACTGAAAAGTCTATTTTCGTTCCTGCGACAGAATTTGCAAAACGTTTAACCAAAATTTATATAATTAATAGCAGTTCGCATCGCTCTACCTCTACACCAGCGACAGATTGTTCAGGTGAGGAGGCTTTTCTTGCTTAAATTGGGTGAAAAATTATCTAAGATTTACCTTAAGCCAAAAAAAACTAAACGCCTTAGCTCTTTTCTACATAGAGTCAGAACTAATGAACAAGATTTCATACGACGATATAATTGATGATTTTGCGAATAGGAAATCGCGCAAAAAGGTATTACTTATTATTATGAATTATATTTTTTAAACTGTAAGTAAGCACAATAAAAATTATTTAATTGCATATTTTACCGAATGTACATAATTCTATAAGTAGTATTAAGGCATGCTTTACCCCGCCTTATTTTTATATATGATTGAGCCTTTATTAGATCAGAAATATAGCCAAAAACTATTTATTGTGCAGTCTTTACTAAATCATTGAATTGTAAAAAATAATTTGGGAACTGACACATCAATTGTCTAGTTCACAATCATACTAATTACGGGAAAAGGTTGGAGTAATTAGGACGATTGTAAACAATGTGTAATATGATTGTGAACCAGGGTATCGAATTGTAGAGCTCGGTAAGGGCGGCGAAATTTCAATAGCCTACAGGCGGCAAATGTGTAAATCCGCCACTGACTATATATAATACTAGCTGACCAGGCAGACGTTGTTCTGCTCTTTCCGACAACCATTTGCTTTCCTAAAAAAACTCCTGAGATTAGCAATGAAAAAAAATTAAGGGTCACTTATCGGGATAAAAACTATCCTATATTCTCACAGCGCTCGGTTCGCAGAGCACTCCTCTCCCTTGACATCCACAAGTCGAGTGGGCCTGACGGAATCCCCCCAATTGTGCTGAGGACGTGTGCTCCGGAGTTGGCACCGGTTCTAACGCGTCTTTTCCGGTACTCCTACTCCCATGGCGTTGTCCCGAACTCATGGAAGACAGCTTTTGTCCACCCGATCCCTAAAAAAGGCGACCGCTCAGACCCGTCCAACTATAGGCCTATCGCGATCACCTCCTTGTTCTCCAAAATAATGGAATCCATTATTAACTGCCAGCTCATCCGGTACCTTGAGGATCACCAGCTGATCAGTGACCGCCAATACGGTTTTCGTCGAGGTCGATCAGCTGGTGATCTTCTAGTCTACCTGACCCATAGATGGGCGGAGGCAGTAGAGTCCAAGGGGGAGGCGTTGGCCGTTAGTCTGGACATTGCGAAGGCCTTCGATCGGGTTTGGCACAAAGCGCTTCTTTCGAAGCTCCCTTCCTATGGGCTTCCCGAGAAATTGTGCAATTGGATCACCAGCTTCCTTGCAGATCGGAGCATCAAGGTCGTTGTAGACGGTGCATGTTCTGACTACAAGCCTATTAACGCTGGTGTTCCACAAGGCTGTGTGCTATCACCAACGCTGTTTCTTCTGCATATCAATGATATGTTGCTAACTGGTAACATTCATTGCTATGCGGATGACAGCACTGGTGATGCTCTATACACCGGCCGGGCCAATATTTCTCGGGAAAACGTCGCCGAGTACCGGAACAAACTTGTGTCTGAAGTCGAGTCTTTGCTGGACAAAGTCTCGGATTGGGGGCGACTAAATCTAGTCCAGTTTAATCCTCAGAAGACACAAGTTTGCGCGTTTACCGCTAAAAAGAACCCCTTTGTCGTATCTCCTCAGTTTCAAGGCACTCCCCTTCTTGCCTCAGCCAGTATTGCTATCCTCGGAGTCGACATATCGAGTGACGTGCAGTTTCGTGGTCACTTGGAAGAGAAGGCCAAATTGGCCTCTAAAAAGCTTGGCGTGCTCAGCAGAGCGGGACAGTATTTCATGCCGGCACACCGCCTGCAACTTTACAAGGCGCAGGTTCGGCCTCACATGGAATACTGTTCCCATCTCTGGGCAGGGGCTCCCCAGTGCCAGCTCCTTCCACTTGACCGCATCCAGCGCAGAGCGGCTCGAATCGTCGACGACCGAGCCCTTTCCGATCGGCTCGATTCATTGGCACTGCGAAGAGATGTTGCATCTCTTTGCATTTTCTTTCGCATCTACCATGGGGAGTGCTCTGAGGAATTGTTCGGATTAATCCCAGCCGCCAAATTTCATGAACGCACATCGCGGCAGAACTCCCGATACCATCCACACCATCTGGATGATTGGCGGTCCACCACTGTGCGATTTAGAAGATGTTTTCTTCCTCGCACGACTTCCTTGTGGAATCGATTACCATCAGCGATTTTTCCGGACCGATACGACTTAGGGACCTTCAAGAAAAGAGCCTACTCCTTTTTAAAAGGCCGGCAACGCATCTGCAATTCCCCTGGTGTTGCGGTTGTTCATGGGCGGCGGACGTCACTTACCATCAGGTGAGCCGCATGCTCGTTTGCCCCCTCTCCTATAAAAAAAAAAAAAAAAATCTCTCAAGTTGGACCAAACTGCACACAGTGTGCAAAATTTCATTGAAATCAGTTCAGTAGTTTAGGAGTCCATCGCGGACAAACAACGTAACGCGTAATTTTTATATATGTATAAATAAGATTATATAAGGTTTACGAGAAATTATAACTGTTGGAAGAAAATCTGCTGCAGTAGGAACTTTTGAAACGCTAAGATAGCTTTTTGACTTTAAAAAGGAGCTTTGTAAAGGCCAATTTAGAATAACAATATTTTGACTTTGATAACATTTTTGTAAAAGTGTATCAAACCAACAACTTCGAACATTTTTGTGGTCGGATATGCATCGCTACAAGCCTCAGGGGGCTGCCGATTTTTTATCGAAGCCAAAAATAGACTTCGAAATTATGTAAACAGCTGTATTCAAATAACTTTCTGACGCTGACTAGAGCACAGTGGTAGAGCTACGCGGCAGCTTTTGCTGTCGCACGGATGGGCCGGCTCGAACCGGGGTAGTACCACGACCTCACAGAAAACCAGCGTGAAGTAGAGGTTTATCTCTGCGTTTCGCTTGGTGAGTGCAGGTGGCCGGAGGCCCTTTTTACTGGAAATGAGGCATTCCATCTTAGTCCTCACGGGTGACAACGCATCTACATTTTGATTTGTAACAGAGGATAGATGTAGATGTCTATGGGCCGCAGCAACCACTTACCATCAGGTGGACTGTGTGCTCGTTTGTCACCCTTATCCTATAAAAAAAAAGAGCACCCGACTTTTGTCTGGACAAAAATAACTTACTTTGGGCGTTGGATTTGAAAGAAATTTTTAATAAGTTGCAGAATATTTTATGTAATTTGTGTTGTTGCTTGTTTTATTTATTATTTAGTATATCTGCTAATAAATTATTGATACATTTCTTAAAAAAATATACGAAGCTTAAACATTTTAAATACCGTCCGAATCGATGCTCGGTGCGGATTTACCGATAATTTTTTTTGGACTAAGAGCCGATTTTTCAATTTTCAGTCAAAATTTATCCATAGAATAATATACAACATGCAAAAATTAAAAATTACAGCGGTGCGAAAAAAAAAAATAGTTCAATTGTTTAACTTTTATATTGTCATTGATTTGATGGATAGCTTTTACCCGACGATTGAAAATCGGTCCTTAGCCAGCTCGTAGATCAATCATTATTAATCATTTCTTCTTTTCCGACCATAAATTATTACAAAAATATTGTGTTTGTAAATATAATAAAATAAAAATAGTAAAAGTGTGACAGCGGATATCTATTATATATATTTACGCAATTAATCATCATCAGTAATAAGACAACGTAAGACACTATATATACATTCAGTATAGAGGAATTAGGGTTGCTTCAGCCACCATTTATCGAAGGACCAGCATCGTCTTATGTGACGTGGCACTAAACACCTATACAGGTGTCGAAGATAGAAGGAAAAAAAAACATAAGTGAGGGGTAGAACTCGGAACTCGGAATCCCCTACTATCTGGACCCCCTACCTATACAGACCTAACGTAGACCTATCAATCAAGGTCATTTTGATTTCGCAAATCATTAGATGGGATGATAAATTTGCGCAGGTCACATCGCCTGAGTCGAACTCTTTATCGAGTAGAAATTCCATTGTTTAGTGCGTTACGCTGTTTTATTGCTGTTAATGATTAATAGTGCAAAGTGCAAGTTGCCGTCAAAGTTATTCAATTTGTTATCTTGTTTATTGAGATTATTTTCTTGTGAAGCTGACCAGTGTTAAATCGTAATACATGTTGCTGTTGGTTTGCATACTTAATCCATTTTAATGTTATCATGTAAAAAATCCATAACGTTACACTAGATGTATGATCGTGATCGACACATATTACGGTATGTTTGAGTTTTAATTGCGTTACGCTGAATTTGTAGTGCATTACGCTGTGTTATTGCTTTTACCGTCGGTTGCTGATTCTACGTGCTAATATGACTTTCTCATTGAAACTTCTCTAATATATTAGAACAAGATAGTTTCTGTGATTTAAATAGGAAATATAAACGTTTTGAATTCTATCAAGCAAAAAAAAAACTCGAGAAGATTGAGACAGAACGACGGTAAAAAATTTTCATAAATTAATTAATTACAGCGAAACCTGGGTATGCCAGAAGAAGCATAAAAGTAAGTTGAATGCAGTGGAGATGCGATCTCTTCGTAAAATGTGCGGCGTTACCATGGCCGACCGAAAGCGAAACGAAGAGATTCGCAATATGGCAGGTTTGAAAGATGACCTTATCACAAAAATTGATAAGGGCGTGCTTCGGTGGTTTGGGCACGTTGAGCGAATGAGTGAAGACCGAATGGTGAAGAAAATATATAGCGCGAAAGTTAATATTAAAAGGTGTCGAGGTAGACCGAGACTAACTTTCGAAGACCATGTGAGCAAATTGCTCGAAGAGGGTAGGGTCAAAAGTACTCGGATACTTAGACGTGCATGCATGAAGAAGATAATGAATCTGAAAGAAGCGAAAGAGGTATGTAAGGATCGTGACACTTGGCGATCTGTTCTCTCTGGCTACCCCGTCAGGGATTGTGCGTGAAGATATATTAGTAATTAATTACAGATCTAAACATGGGCCCTGGATATATATCAAGAGTCCACTGTTAAACAAAGGCCTTCCTTTGGAGAGATTTTCTTGGCAAGCGGGTTGAAGACCGCAGTTTACGTCCCGTGGGTGCCATAAGAGGCAATTATGAGAAATGCCAGAAAGTTGTGCCATTACCACCGCGTTTATGGCCAATAATCACCAAAACTGGCGACGGGGACCAACGTTCAGGCTGCGAGCAGATGGTACTGCTCGCTCGATGGTGGTCAAACTATGTACCTGCCAAGCGTGACGGTCAAGAAAAATCCCCCTACATCGAGAGAGGTCCATGTCCAGCTGTAGAATTTTACGGGCTGATGAAGATCACCTAGGCCGGGCCAGTCTCACACCTGGTGTCGTCAAACGTAGTCGTAGCTGCTAGCAAGTCCTAGGGTCCAATTCTATTCACTTTTCTGCTCCATACCTAACCTTGGGCGCGAAACCTATTACCCTGAGAGACTAAAATAGTAAAGCTTCTGAACATGAGTGACCATTGCCCGTTTTAACCAAATAAAATATGATTGCAGTTGACATATTTTTTTTTGTTTAGTTGACATATTATGGTGGACAGAATGAAGTCAGTTGCGTTTTACGATCAAGCTGTTGCTCCATTGCTCTTCCCCGTCCCTGTCTCTCATTTCTTTAACGGAAACGTCACTCGTTTCCCAAACGTAGTGATAAATAAAAAAAAAACAATTTTTACTTCAAATAATACATCTGTTCAAGTCCACTGCTGAACACAGACCTCCTATCATGTTGATATTTATAAGAGGGATATTTGCCATAGCTGCTACCCTTGGCAGTTTATTCCCTCTATCGCCTCTTATACTACGGCCACACTAGCGTGATTTGGCAATAATTATTGCCTATCTGAAACAACGCCTAGGTGTAGCCACGATTTATGATCATAATGTCAATCAATATAGCATATGACGGCAGGCAATAGCTCCAGGCAGTGGTTTTTTGCGCATATCAAAGAAAATTACAGCGGAAATTCTTGCGTCAAGTGGCCACACTACAGTTTGCATTGCGCGACATGAGCTCAACGAAAACGCAGGTGCCGACCGAAATGGAATGGTCAAATGAAAAGGTGCTCGAGTTTTTGAAAACATGCCAATCGGAACCAAGTCTACTCGTATGGGATGATACTCGACAAATCTTTATAGCTTTCACAAAATGTAAAAGTTTCAAGCTTTCAAGTAATAGTAACGGACACTCATAAAGTATAGATATATAATACCGCCGCAGCTTTAACCTTCATCTTGTAAAATTACATTTTTTCCGCCTAGTTCATTGTCATATCTAGATAATCTAGTGTAATTTCCACTCTACATCACGCGGTAATTTAGGCAGTAATTTAATGCCATAATGATTGCGGTAAACGGGCGGTAGACGGTAAGGTAGTGTGGTCTTAACTTTACGACACCCATGGGACGATATTCAACATTTACATATTGATAATGAACATTTTTTTTTTATTTTGATATTTCTGTTGCTCTAGTTTACAAGAGTAATATTATGACCGTCAAAATTATCACCAGTTTTTATGGACAGTGTAAATGTCCGATTCTCAAACAAGACTTAAATGCAAGATCCTATCCTATACATAACCTTCGGCAGTGCAAGTTTGAACTGATAAGATAATAATAAAAAGGTCGCAATTAGTTTCTCTTTCTCAAAAAAAAAAAGAGTTGTTATATAAATAAATAGTCGCAAAAGCGAAATAGTAATAAATTACTATTATTATGTAGTTATTTCATATACCTAACTATAATATATTAATAACCATCTGATAAATTAAAACGATTAAAATTAAAAAGGACGATTTATCCATGATTGTATAAGAGCTTCTCCAAAGGCATTTGGAACTCCGCGATAATCAAATTTTTTTTTTCAGAGAATATTAAATAATAATATATTATATTTTTTTATTTTACTCTTTATAAAAATAATACTAAAGTAAAGAAGACGAAATATTTTTAATAAAACATTTATCGTAGTCGCACATGTAGTCGAAATCAAATTTGATTTCTATTTTTACAACAAAGCTTTTTGAAGCTCTCAAATAAGCTGGAAAAGATCGTTTTCATAAAAAAGACTTTACCGTAATTCCAGGCTTCAGGTGTAATGAGGGCATGGGGAAAATATATAAACTAACAAATCCACTTCACTTCACATCGATTTTTGTTAAATTGCTACAATTATTACTTAAATTATTCGCGTGTAATGAAACGGGCGCGAAAAATCGGTATCACCGGGCACATAGCCCTATTGAGTGTTTTGGTCGGTTGACTACCAACCAAGCACGGGATTCGCAGGTTTGCTCTGTCGGATTCTCTGAATAATGATTGAATTTGTAGTTGCATGATAGCGCCATCTTGTAGTGAGTCATAAAAGTTTTTACTTTTAAAAGATTATAAAGGGATTTATTTGATTTTCTCTTTCATTTTGTAAATGTTAATGTTAATCGTTGTCAAATTAAATAATGAAACAGTGGTATTAACAAATTGTTTTATAAGCAACTGTAAATGTAAAACAATTTTACAGTGCCATCTATTGAAATTTACTTAAACTACTACATTGGCATAGCGTGTGTGATTTGTTTTTACATTCATCCAATCAAAAGGCGAGTAGTTAGGACACATGCGCAGAAGAGGGGAGTTCTCAATGAAAATAATCATAATCGTAAATCGTAATCAGACTGTAGCGTAGCTATACGTATTTCGGTATTGCTGTGCTAGTTGCAGGTACGCGAAAGTTGTGATTGCGTTGCCGGCTATACGCACGTATATTAAATAATTATATATTTGTGTATGCAGTGAATACATTTAAGAAAAATGACCAACGCTCCTGTGAAAAAAGTTCCGATTCATTTGCAGGTAAGTCTGGTTTAAAATCCGTTACTTTCGGTTAAAACGTCGTTTTCAAATTCGTATTTCTTTAAAACTGAAGTGATAGTCAACCTGATGGTAAGTAGCTACTGTAGTCCATCCATGGACACCTGCAACCCATTGCAAACAATATAGGTTACAGATATGTAGTCACTTTTGAGGACTAAGATAGAATACCTCAAACTCTACAGCCTTTTCAAGTAGATAAATTCTTACAATCAAGATATTAACCAAAGATAATAATAATAATCTATAATAATTTACACAATTTATAGAAGTGAATAATTTTTCATCATGTGAAAAATGACCTAATTCCGGGCGGCGAAATTAGGTTGCCGGTTCTTACGAAACACCATTACAAATAGATATTGAGTGTTCCCACGAGCTCTTGATTTCTTGATTTGATTCCAGGCCAAAATTATGCACGAAATATCGGCTGAGCAATAAACGCACCCTTAGTTTTACACTCTTAAATAAGTAGACAAAAAATGTATGTATGGATGGACAAGTTAGTACAGCCTGTTAAGTGGGTACCATAGTATTTATTTTAAACTTTGTCACTAAATAGTTAACATTTGCAGGCACATACCTACATTTAAATTAAAAGGCACTTTTAGTAAACTAGTTAGTATATATGTATTCCGTATGTATAAAATAGTATACATATAACCTAAAATAGTATATAATATTAATAACAAAACTCAATTTCTATTCCATATGTCGACGCCGTGGTAAAACTTAGCATTTTGGGCTACCGGTGAATCACATATCTAATACCTAGGTATAATGTTTTAAACGCGGTGCCGGTTAATGACCTTAATTGAGATCTATATTAAGATTATACAAATTAATAAGAATAATAAATTTATGATTATACCTAACAGCTGACTATTGGTTTCCCCTGTATAGGTACATTTTGATTTGTATCTCCTACAATAAGTTTATAAATATGTTATACCTTATTTACGGTTACACGTTTACGTTAGTGATTGTCCGAGTTGGTAAACTAAGACATAGCCTAGTATTGTTTGAGTGTTAATAAAATCTATTTAAAAAAGGCGTCGCTAGGCCCAACATTCGGGTCAATTATCAGATCAGCTCCTTGGCACCCTACCTATTGTCATCAAACCTCCATACATGTAGGTATGCGAAATTTCAGCTCGATCGGATGTCAGCTAGTGCTTTTAAAAATTGATTACAAATTTCGAACCGAAAATACATACGAAGAAAGCAAGGTTGTAAAAATCTGTACCGACAAGGTAGGTACCAGCAATATATTGACACCAAAGCTTTATGTTGGCAATGGGACGTGACATGCGCAATGGACACCGGGATTTTGAAGTCCATTCGGGGAACAACGCGTAGGTAAAAAATACTTCTTGTGCGTATTTTTAAATTAACACTGAAGAAAAATCAGCAATTCTTGTCAAAGTTTTGAAAGGCATAAAATATAAATTTTATTGTTTTATTTCCACAAAATTTAATTTACCTATTTCAAATTCAAACAAAATTGAACAATAAAATCTAAAATTCTATACAAAATACAAATGCGTTACAAGAATAGCAAAGATTTTGTTCTTTCGTTTGATATATAGACATGGACGATTCTGAGTAACAGCACAGTCTTAGTAACAATCAGAAGAGCTACAATTTTTTTTTATAGAAAAATTATGACAAGCGAGCAGACAGGTAGACTGTGTCACCTAATGTTAACAGGTAGCCGTGGCCCATAGACATTTACATGTATCCACGATTAAGAATCAAAATGCAGATGCGATATCACCCCGAGGACTAAGATGGAATGCCTCCTTTTCAGTAAAAGAAGTCTCCGGGTCACGGCTATTTTTTACGCTGGTATTCTGTGAGAGATAAAACCGATGTCCCGGTTTTATTTCTGTCAGCAAGCATTATTGCATTTACTGCTAAGTTCCGCTCTGAAGAGTATTGAGAACCAGTAAAACTACTAGCTATGACTGCTTACCATCAGGTGACCTGATGGATCTGTTTGTCACTATGATGACAAAAATGCAGTTGTTAAGAAAACGTAGATATTCGAGGAGAATAAGTGTATCATTGAAACATTATACTTAAGAAAGATGTTTTTTTATGATAATTCTTTATCAAAAATAAAACATCTGGGCGAATATGCATACTTATCCCAGTGGCGTGTGTTTTTGGATGTACAAATCCTTGGCCATGGAACAGGAAGGAGGTGCTGCAGCTGACGATGGAACAAATATTTGAGTTTGTGAACTGTGAACACAAACTTAGCTTCAGTGTTAAAGTTAAAGGCGCAAAAACGTGCGTTTGTAGATTGTACTATACGTCAAGTTTAATATGCTTGTACAAGGCATAGGACAAAGGGCAAAGAACTTACGGCCGATGTTAAACACCGAAGCTTTAGGATGTCTGAACCGGTTGACTATCGCTCCTGATATTGCATAAGATTTAATGATTTCGTCGGGAAATTAAATAGAGGAAATGGCAGGGTGCTACTAAATTTAATCCTAAAAATGTGTGTAAAAAATCTACTTCGATCTGTTATTTGAATAACGCTTTTTTATTCCTTACAATCTAATGGTTCATATTTCGTTTGTTTTTTTATCAGCTTGCCAGTGCATTTTGCTCGGCAGGTGTCAGGTTCTCACCCTTTCAAAACTGTTGGTTCTTTAAGAATATGGGGCCCAGTCTGGGCGTAAATTCATGCATGTACTTCTTAGGTTTTCTAGACTTTATCATAGCCAATGATATTCAGTTCACTTTTTAAGTCATGTTTAGAAAGAGAAGTCAAACGTTGAAAATTCTATGTCTAAAGTAGCGACTAGGAAATGCTAGAAGGATCTCATGGTTAACGATGGAAAGCGGTGTAATTAACCAACTCGTTTACGGTAAACGTAAGACCATCTACCTGTGGCGTCAGATCGCTAATTCGACTGATATTCGAGTGTTCATAAAGAAGAATTACCGGCCAATTGCGAGTCGGACTCGCACATGAAGGGCTCCGTACCATTGTAAAACACGTTTCTAGAAGGGGCTCCCCTTTAATTTTTAATTCATTTTTATTATTTGTTGTTATAGCGGCAACAGAAATACATTCTGTGAACATTTTTTTTTATAGGTTAGGGTGACAAACGGGCACACAGTCCACCTGATAGTAAGTGGTTGCTGTGGCCCATAGTCATCTACATTTATCCTCGTTTGCGAATCAAAATGCAGATGCGTTGTCACCCGTGAGGACTAAGATGGAATGCCTATTTTCCAGTAAAAAGGGTCTCCGGTTCTCTACACTAGTGAGTGTAGAGAGCCGACCCATTTGTGCTACAACTATACTACTAATATAGCTGCAGCATGGCTCTACCACGTACGTTTCAACTGTCTACCTATTACGGATCATGAGATACAGCCCGCTGACAGACAGACGGACGGACAGCGGAGGCTTAGTAATAGGGTCCCATTGGTTACCCTTTTGGGTACGGAACCCTAAAAATTACATAAAATAAAATTCATAAATACATAACTTCTTATCGAAGATTAATATCATAAGTGTACAGTTTTAAATAATTTATATTTTGATTTCTTTTTCCATTGTTGCTTCATAAATAACAATTTTCTATGAACCAATAAAGTAACATCTTAAAGCACTAAAAGTACAAGCTAAGCGCAAAACAAAACAAGCAAACTTTGAACACCAACCAACACTACCACCTGTCGTTATGTTTCCTCCCCATCCGTTCGATTTCAAAGAAGTTATTAAATGTGTTTTTATTCCAATACAAAGTACTTTTCGAATTACTCTGTAATGTTTGTGTCATCATTTTAAAATACTATGATGTAACAAGGTGGGGGGTAATGACGTAGATAGAGAGCTATGCGAAATTAAGTTAATTTTTTTTACCTCCTTTGATCATATGGTCCTGTGTGTAGTCACCCCAAGTCATTAATTTGGATATGATTCACGCTGTGCCTTGGAAAAATAGTAAAACCGTTGGTCCTGCGCACGATCTCTCTCCGGTTTTGTCGGATAGGAATTTTATCCGTCCCATCGGACTATGAGAGCGAGGGAATAAATAATGCACCTATGCTTGCACATCATTGAGTTATACTCGTATGTACTACGTACTAGAGAAGCCATTCCAAACAAAAATTGTGTCCTACTCTATATCTTCGCGCATGCGCGGGAGTAGTAGTCACGCATACGCGAAGACTTTAATTGGATATAAAATAAGATATTAATATAAAATAAATATAAGAATTTAATATAAAATATCTTAATTTAATCTAAACAAACATATTTCTAAATAAAATGTAATAATAATTATCTTATGGAATTCACAATTCTTCAATTTACGCAATATTTTTTGTAAGGATTGCACTACAGTTCAGTTGAACATAGTCAATGTTCGGAATGGCTTCTCTCGTACGTAGTACATATAACTCAATGTTGCACATACACATTCGAAGACTGTAATCCTGTCTCGCACATATGGCGAATCTCTTTTGAGACTCAGTTATCAAAATTTGGTGTGGAAGACTATTATGATATGCGAAATTTTCTCTAAATGTTTGCTACCCTTGAATGTGTTGCACATAACCTGATTCTACAGATGATGTCCTAGCAATTGATTGATGGCGAAAAAACCATCTAGAAACCAGAATACAACCAACTTGTGCAAAATTATTAACTCTGTGCTCACTAACTCACCTGCTTCTTTTAGAACAGTGAAGTGACAAACGAACTTGCAGACCACCTGATGGTATGTGGATCATAGATACCTACGTCTATCCTCGATTAAGAATCAAAATATTGGTGCGTTGTATCGCCTCGGTATGAGTCTAAATTCCAACTTTACAGTGTCGAAATTTAAAGTCTATACTATGCAGTTATACATGGATTTGGATATTGTGAAGCTTTAGTTCAAAGTCAAGGTTATTTCTGAATACCTGTGTAAGATAGAATGCCTCGTTACCAGTAAAAATGGTCTCCGGTTTCCGTCACTTACTATACGAAACACAGCTGCTGTTTTACACTGCTGTCACTATTTCGTGCGGTCCGTCCCCGCGCGAGCCGACCCATTTCGCTGCAGCTTGGATCTACCGCATACAAACCTGCCCGGTGAGTATGTGCAACACTTTCATTATGTCAACTTAAGTTTTATTTTGCACAAAAGGCCAATTCAATGTCCAGAATTTAAAATAAATATGCTAATTAAAAATGAAGAAGTGGCCTATGACTATGGCGTGTTTGTTTTTCGCCTTTGTCCACTGCCGTATACGTCTCTCCCCTCCCACTAATTTTCCTTTTGGCTGGCAGAAAATGTTGTGCTGTTAACTACTTAACCAGATCTCGAAGTGTTAGAAAAAAATTATGATACTTATAGTCACGTTCAACGTGTAGTAGCGGCGGAAAAGAATCCACTACCCCATATCATCCCGTGGGTGTCGTAAGAAGTGACAGAGCAAAATTAAACAGGAGTTAAGCAGTAATATCTTCCTAAGATAATAACTCAAAATATTTAAAAAAAAACTGCCGTTGCCAATCAGCCTGCTAAGCATAGCAACTATGGAAAACTATGCGGTTGATCTACATTCAGTAGATTTTTGATAGGCTGTAATGAATGGAAAACGAATACGTTAGAGTTAAGTTATGGTTAAAAAATATTTTTTTTTAATTCAAAAAAGGAATTTGCGTGAGTTACCTGATAGTGTTATTTTTAATATTTATAAGTATACATACTAGCTGACCAGGCAGACGTTGTTTTGCCCTTTCCTGAGATAACCCTTTCTCCTATAAAAAAAACATCCTTAAATTCCTAATAAAAATGTTAAGGGTCAGTTATCGGGATAAAAACTATCCTATCTCTCAAGTTGAACCAAACTGCACACAGTGTGCAAAATTTCATTGAAATCTGTTCAGTGGCTTAGTTCATCTCGGACAAACAATGTGACACCTAATATTTATATATAAAGATTTTTAATCCATCTGTGACTTCATTTATTTATTATAACTACTTTGATAGTCGAATTATACTATATACTAGCTTCTAACTGCTGCTTCGCCTGGGTGGGATCTATTATGACGTCATTTAATTCTAAAATTCTATGACCATTTGTTTTATCAATTTTTCCATTTCACAAAAAATCTCCCAAGTTTTTCGCATAAAATAGCTAAGATCTCTCCTGGCATTGATCTCTATCTGTAAATAAAGTTTCATCACAACCGATTCAGCCATTCCTAAGATTAGCCCAGACAGACAGACATACAAAACAAAACAAATGATTTTTCATGTTCGAATAAACTCCTGCTCGGTAAAAGTCAGTTATATAGATATTACAGACGGACACTTCAATTTTGTGTATATGTTATATGTAAAGAATTACAAAAGATAATTAAAAATTAAAAATTTTGTACGACCGACTTCAATATAAATTATTAAGAATAACTCGAAAACTATTGGTCAGACCTTGATCAAATTTATATGTGAAGCACCAGCTTTCAAATAAAAAAGAATCATTGAAATCGGTTCATTCAGAAAAAAGTTATGAGGTAACACACATAAAAAAAACATACAGTCGAATTGAGTACCGTCTCCTTTTTGAAGTCTGTAGAAAATACAAGAAAACCGATAAAACAACGTAAAAACAACAAACATTATTCCGGTTCTGTCAACCGCTTTGCAACTCTGCAACGTAACCATTGAAAGCGAAAGGTTAAAATTGCGTTTGTTTACATTAATTACGTGTATTGACGCTGAAAGCGTTTAACATCCAACAATGCTATATTCTGTTCTGTGTATTATTGTAGTTTTTTTTTATAGGATAAGGGTGATGACAAATGTGCACACAGTCCACCTGATAGTAAGTGATTGCTGCGGCCCATAGACATCCACATCTATTCTCAATTACGAATCAAAATGCAGATGCGCTGTCACCCGTTAGGACTAAGATGTAATGCCCCGTTTCCACTCTCTCCGATTCTCTACACTCACCATACGAAACAGCAGCATTAAGCTGCTATTTTACGCTGGTATTCTGTGAGAGCGTGGTCCTTGCCCGGTCGAGCCTACACATTCGTGGCACAACTATAAAAGTAGTAACGAGTAATAGTCTTAATATGGCTTCCGTTCTCCGAAGAAGAGCTGATTTATGCCGGAAGAGAGTGCTAAATAATTATAGTCAATCGAGACCATTTCGTCATGTCTTTAATCTTTGGTTGACTTTTCGTAGTTCTAGAGGATTGTAATTTTTTCTTAAAATAATCTTGTCGTAGTAAAGTTATCATTGTCAGAACCTTATCAAGTTGACAACTTTAGGATACCTATCGAAAATTTTCATTTGGCCATACATCATTTTTTTATAATACTAAAATGACAAATAAATTCCGTCTACCTGATGCTATGTGGCTACAGCAGTCCATTAACAACTGTAACTGACTTCCAACAAAGAAGAATTTGAATTTTTTTCAAATTTCAAAAATTCCACTAAGACGGAATGCCTCGATAAGAACAGAACTTCTGTAATTATACCGTATTGGACAAGTGGTAAAATGAAACATTTTGTACAACCGACTTCAATATATTAAGGATAACTCAAAAACTACTGGTCAGATCTTGATCAAATTTATATGGGACCACATGAGGTTCACCTAGAAAAAGTTATGAGTACACATAAAAAAACATACAGTCGAATTGAGTACCTCCTCCTTTTTGAAGTCGGTAAAAAAACGTAAGTCCACTACTGAATATAGGCATCTTTCGTTGTAAGGAGAATTTATCATAATCGTCACGTTCGGTGGTTTGGGGATCGCAGTACTGGTCAGTGGCGATTCCTATGGTCCTTTTACGATATCCACGTAGTGAAATGGGGTCCTGGATTCTCTTACGCCACCGCCAGTTTTTGAATAACCTCCACCTTTGTCCACAACAAGAGACTTAATGATTTCTTTTATTTACGCGAACACTACACATTGAATAAAACTATTTTTTACCACCAAGCTTATTTTAACCCATGTATATGAGATATTAATCGAACCAAAAATTTAAAAAAAATTAAAATTAATATTAAAAACTGAAGGTAGTCGGACTAACTGTGACATCGGGACGTCAAACATCTCAGTCCCCCCGTGACCATGGGTTGCTGTAGAGCACCCGAAACGTCGGGAATTAAAATCGTAAAATAAACGCGATAAAATCCGTACAAAATTGTGTTATTCAAGAAGAGACTTTTGTCCTACCAATTAGGTTTTAATATGAGGAAACTAGATATAGCAGAAACTACATAGATACTCATTTTAATAACTACTCGAATTTAGGTTGTATTTTGTTTAATGCTCGTTTATTATGAGTTGTTAACGATAGTATTTATTTATTTAAAACTTCATATACACATTATACCACATGCAGACATAATGGCTGAGACATTACCAGCCTACCTTATGAACGGAAGTCAGGTGATGTAGAGATAGAATGAAATAGGTTTAAGAAAAAAATGGATATATGAATACATAAGTGGTAAAATTAAAAATTTTGTACCACCGACTTCAATAGAAACAAAATGAGAAAATTATCAATGTAGTTTAAGTCAATTAAATACGCATTATTAAGGATAACTCAAAGAGTACTGATCAGATCTTGATCAAATTTATGTGGGACGACATGAGAAGTACCAGCTTTCAATTAAAAAAGAATCATTAAAATCAGTTCACATAGAAAAAGATTTTGAGGTATAAATACTACCCTCGAATTGCGAACCTCCTTCTTTTTTTAAAGTCGGTTGAAAAAGTAAAATAAATATTATTTATAGAGCAAGTACACATACCATATACTTCCTAAATAGTATATTACAAAGAATATGAAATATAAATACTCGTAGATCTATACTAATACAAATAAAACCTCTTGCTTTCAAACGTGGAGCGTTTAATATCGGTTCACCGCATGTCAATCTATTCTCGCTTCCATTTGGCTGTAGGGACTTCTTCCCCTTACAAAGGGTCGTAAATTATAATTTATGTATGAGTTAAAACCGTCACATTACTCCGAAGTTGCGGTTAAAACGCAACGAAGCAGTATTAAAATGAATATGATAATGAAAACTCAGAATTCACAAACATTTTATAAATGTTCATCAGTGGGTTTCTTGCTGGTTCTTTCCACTTCGACAGAGGTTTTTTTTTCTAACCAGTAGTAAAAGCATTAATGATTTTCTAGTTATTGAATTTACTTGTAATCTATATAGCCTTAAATTAAAATGATTAAAATCGGTTCATTATAAGCGAAGACGTTCGAGTAACAAATTGAAGTGTCTGTTTGTAATGTCAAAATAACAGCTTTCTACTAAATGCATATTATGGAAGCAGATACGGTACTTATAACAAAAAAAAACAATTTTTCAAATTTTTGTATTTCTGTCCGTCTGTTTGTTCCGGCTAATCTCCGAAATGGTTGACCTATTTCGACGAGACTCACTGGCAGATAGCCGATGTTATAAGGAGTAACTGAAGCTACTTTTACTTTAAAAGAATTAGGGTTCCGAGCAAAAATATTAAAAGTTAAAACCCCTGAAGTCCAATCGTAGCAAATTGCACGCAGACGAAGTCGCGGGAAACAGCTAGTACAATATAAAATACAGTCGAATTGACAGCCTTCTCCTTGTTTGAAATGGGATAAAAAGTGATAATTGTGTCGAGAATGAAGAGCATGAAGAGATTACGTTGCCTGTTATGGTTACTTGCTTCTTATTTAACAGTCATTGCGCGCAGAACATTGGCTTTGCAACTCTTTTTCCACTGTAATCATGGTAGTGTTGTTAAATAGACTATCGATTAATATATAGATTTACATTATTATCATAACAATACATATAGTCTTAATATAATAAATATCTATACGTGGTAGAGCCATGCTGCAACTATATTTGTAGTATAGTTGTAGCACGAATGCGTCGGCTTGACCGGGGAAGGACCACGCTCTAACAGAATACCAGCGAAAAATAGCAGCTTAATGCTTCTGTGTTTCGTATGGTGAGTGTAGAGAACCGGAGACCCATTTTACTGGACACGAGGCATTCCATCTTAGTCCTCACGTGTGACAGCGCATCTGCATTTTGATTCGTAAACGAGGATAGATGTAGATGTCTATGGGCCCGCAGCAACCACTTACCATCAGGTGGAATGTGTGCTCGGTTGTCACCCTATCCTATAAAAAAAAAATTTGTTTATGAAACCTTTTACATTATTAATGGTAAGTAACGTGATAAAATTGCGGTAATCGAAAAAAAAAACTATTCTTATATCGATAGTAACAAATCACTAGAGCAAACCATCCATACCAAAAGCTGGAAAAAATACTAGACTACGTTAGTGCTATTTTATACTTATGCAACTCGACAATTTACTCAAACTACGCTTACATACCGTTATGCCGAACAATGTGTCCCCCTGTACATGTATCGAATGAGATTTTCTTGAAAATTCCTTTCCGGTTTTTAGTTATTTAAAAAAAAAATTCTCCATTAAAAATTTCCTTCTGTACACATACTAGTTCCCAATATGTGTGTTTCTTGTATGTGTGATGACCATGTTATTATTATTTTTAGATGAGGGTGACAAACGAACACATAGTCCACCTGATGTTAATGCCAAACATCTACATCTATCGTCAATTAAGAACCAAAATGCGTATGCGTTGTCACCCCTGAAGACTAAGATGGAATGCCTCGTTACTAGTAAAAAGATTCTCCGATATCTACTTTTTTTTTATAGGATCGGGTGACAAACGAGCACACAATCCACCTGATGGTAAGCGGTTACTGTGACCCATAGACATCTATATCTATCTCAATAGACTCAAGATGCAGATGCGTTGTCACCCGTGAGGACTAAGATGGAATGCCTCTTTGCCAGTAAAAAGGGTCTCCGGTTCTCTACACTCACCATACGAAACACAGCAGCGTTAAGCTGCTCTTTTACGCTGGTTTTCTGTGAGAGCGTGGTCCTACCCCGGTCGAATCTTGCTATTCGAGCTGCAGCTATGTATAGCTAGAATAGCTGCAGCGTGGCTCTATCACGTGCACATAAAAAATGCATTGAAAGTACAGAGCTTCTTCAACAATCTGAGTTGTGTATGCTTTTGGGCAGTATGCTCCGACTTTTAAAGATAAAGGTTAATAATTTGATCATGCATTTTACTTACTTACTTATTTTGCACCTAAAACGTGATGATTATGCTCTTTGCAGACACCTACGTTACTTGAGACCTAGCCATATTGTCTCTCTTATTGTTTGATACAATACCGGACTTATTATCATAATACATTCAACTTTAATGAAAGGAAAGGTCTGTTATATTCACAACCTTTGAAAATTCACTAAAAGACAAACATACTTAGGTCAAATGCAGATGCGTTGTCACCCCTGAGGATTAAGATGGAATGCCTCGTTTCCAGGAAAAAGGGTCTCCAGTTTTCTACGTTACCATACGAAACGCAGCAGTATTAAGCAACTATGTTACGCTTGTATTTTGTGAGAGCTTCCTCGGACGAGCCGACTCATTCGATCCTATGATATATTTGCAGCATGAGCTTACCACGTATAAGTGACTCCACCTCGGCTGCTACGCCAATCCACCTGATGGTAAGTTTAAATTAAAATACAGATGAAATGACTTACCACGTTACCAGAACGAAGCGTCTTCGATTGCAGCATTGTGTAGCTTTATTGGCATTCTGTGCGAGCGTAGCCTTTTCCCGTTCAAGCCGATCCATACCTGCACTTGCGTTGCCCTACCATGTAATAAAGTCACGGTCTCTAAGTCGGTGTACGAATATCCACTACCCTATATCATCCCGTGGGTGTTGTAAGAGGCGACAGAGGCAAACTCTCTAAAAATAAAAAACTGCGGCTGCCAACCCGCTTGCCAAGCTTGGTTACTGTGGTGAATATCCTCGCTATAAGGCAATCTGGGGGAGGTCTTTGTTCATCAGTGGACTTCAATAGGCTGTAACGTTAACGGTAAAATGTATTAGGCGCCCCAACACACACTGCACCAAGAGGGGAAGCTGTACTTTTTGATTTTTTGTTTTCCAACTACAATAAAGCTAAAGGGAAATGTTTTTGCATGTTTGTATTGGTGCGCTTGTGTCTTTATTAAAGTTTCCGGGACATTAATCATTATGTCAACCAGCATACACTGCACGCAAGTGCGCAACTTTATCGATAATTATCTACCTCCGTTCTTACATTGACGTGACTTTGTTATCAGTCATTACTGGTTCCGGTGCGTAGCTTACTAGATTGGAAAGAGAGGTAAATAAAATATTTATGTTTCATTTGGTATATTATTGTTATAGATCCGATATTGACACTCTCCATCTCCACGTTTTTATTTTCATAGAGTTCGATTCTACTGTTTTCAAAAGGATATTGATGAGTGTATGTTCGCACGTCAGTGAATTTTTCGATTCGGATATCTCGAGATTAGTGATGATGTAGTCTTTTAACCTTGATTCATCATCATTATCATAATAGTATATTTAATGTCCACTGCTGCCTTCCCCAGAGGTTGCCTCAAAAGGGGATATTTGCCATAGTTGCCACGCTTAGCCAGCGGGTTGGCAGCGGCAGTTATTTATTATCTTGATGTTATTAGGAAGACGCCGCTGCCCGTCTCCTAGTTTGTTTCCCTTTGTCGCACCTGACGACACTTACGGGATAATATGGGGAAGTCCGCCGCCCCTATACGACTTGTAATTTGTATAATAGCTATAATGTATAATGTCATTGAAATCTCAATTGTGCTCAGTTTTCAAAATAATTAGCAATTGTTTGTTATATTAAAAATTCTTATAAATATTATATTAATATATTGGGAGAAACAGACTGGTACGAAACGTATGCGATGCATCGCTACGTTGGTGTACACTGTACACACTTGACCTACGTACGCAACGTACGGTTGGCGTCAGACACTTCTTAGCGGACGCACATTTTTTACAATATCAAATATAAGCGTATAATTTACCCAATAATATTATAAGTACATTCGTACCGCCTTACTGAATCGATGAGCTGTTCATTTCCCATTTTGGCAATAAAACTCGTGCACGGTCCAAGTGTCTATTTGTTTATGACGTGCTACGCGTAAGTTCTAGGACCACACTGATCGTATGCGTGGAATTGCGTACTAACATCTCCTCCACCTTCCCACGCCGGTCTAGACATCCCAGATCGACGTTGCGTCGGACGCGCGTGATTGCGTTGCATACGTTGCGTACGTGGGACCAGTCTGTCTCTACTCTCTACCATAAGTGTGTCTCTAATGCATAGTTTTTCATACAAAATCAAGAGTCCAGACGTCATAGTGCGTTGCATACGTTGCGTACGTGGGACCAGCCTGTCTCTACCTTAATTATAATGCACGATTTTAAAAGATCGTTTTGACCCATCATTAGCTAAGCGACAGACTTCGAGGGTTAATGTAAATAACATTTCCACCTTGTATTATACAATAATTTAGCAATCGCTAAAACAAACGCGCTGTGCGGTTGTAACACACTGACGGACGCCTGACCCACTTCTTAGTAAATATTTGAGATTTGAGTTTCAGTTAAGCGCGCCGAGATAAGATTAGTGTTGCTGTGTTATGGGAAGATTACTGGCGGTTTTAAATGAGATTTCAAGATAGAGGTAAAAGTTTCCAATAACATTAGTTTTTAACAGTAAATTACTGTAGAAACTGAGAGACAATGTTAGGAGTTAAAAGAATATTTTTTTATTAAGTACATTTTTATTTTATCACTAATAACGTATATACCTACGTGGTAGAGCCATGCTGCAGCTATATTAATAGTATAGTTGTAGCACGAATGGGTCGGCTCTAACGGGGAAGGACCACGGTCTCACAGAATACCAGCGTGAAATAGCAGCTTAATGCTGCTGTGTTTCGTATGGTAAGTGTAGAGATCCGAAGACCCTTTTTACTGGAAAATAGGCATTCTATCATAGTCCTCACGGCTGACAACGCATCTGCATTTTATTTCGCAAACGAAGATAGATGTAGATGTCTATGGGCCACAGCAACCACTTACCAACAGGTGGACTGTGTGCTCGTTTGTCACCCTTATTCTATATTTAAAAAAAAAACATTGATGAATTTCACTTATTATAATATTTTAAATTTAAGGTCGACATAGCTATTAAAAGGTGTTCGCATTTGGTATTCGTAAAGGAATCTAACTTCGTGGGTGCAAGGACTCTTTCTTTTCTGCCCTGGAGACCGTCTGTGTAGGTTCCTCTTACCTATTTTTGTCGCAAAATATCAGTGCGTGCTGTATTTCGGTCTGTAGGATATAAAGAGCAAATATAATGACAGGCTGTGAGGTATACCATATTAGTCCACAAAGGTGACAACGCCCTTCTACGTTTGACGTTGGTTACGGTTGTCCATGGACTGTAGTAGCCATTTATCATAATCATCAATATTAAAGTTAATACTTATTGGTGTTATAACTAATATTAGTCTAACAAGTAAAATTCCAAAACAGTTTCGTGGTCTACGGTAGTTGACAGTTGAAACAAGATCTTGGCAACTAATTACTTTAGGGACAGTAACTATCTTCTGATATAATCGTATTAGCTCAGGGGTTAAGCGCGACCAACCCGGATTCGGCAATCCGGGTTGTAAACCCACCGGTACCATTATTTTTACGTCTAATACTAGCGATCCGACCCGGCTTTGCACGGGGGATTTCTGGATCTCCTATCGGGTTCAATTGAGTTTTTAAACCATCCAGTGACCCATTCAAATACACACAAAAAAAATAATCAAATTCGGTCGAGCCATTTTCGAGTTTTTGCGAAACTAACGGACAACACTTGATTTTCTGCCGACTTCCAAAAAGGAGACGGTACTCACTTAGACTATAATATGTTTTTTTTATGTGTTACCTCATAACTTTCGACTGTTTTTTATGTGTGGGTGAACCGATTTCGATTATTCTTTTTTTATATGAAAGCTGATACTTCTCGTGTGTTCCCATATGAATTTGATCAAGGTCAGGCCAATAGTTTTTGAGTTATCCTTAATAACTTATATTGAAGTCGGCTGTACAAAATTTTAAATTATTATATATAAAGAAGATAAAGATTGCGATTACCAGGCTGTCTGTCGTACATTGAAATTTTATTTTGTTTGAATAAAATTTAGGCTTTTTATATACTGCTTTTCTTAAATACATATATTCGGCTAGTATCAATAAATTATTTAGTATGTTTTGAGCGAATAATATCAGCTATTTTCTACCCGCTTCAAACTGGAGGAGGTACTCAATTCGACTGTATGTTTTTTTTATGTGTGTTACCTCATATCTTCTTTCTACGTGAACCGATTTCGATGATTCTTTTTCTGCCGACTTCCAAAAAGGAGACGGTACTCAATTCGACTGTATGTTTTTTTTTATGTGTTACCTCATAACTTTTTACTGGGTGAACCGATTTCAATGATTCTATTAATTATAATATAATCTAATAAATTTGATCAAGGTCAGACCAATAGTTTTTGAGTTTAATAAATATTTAATTTTTTAATTTTAAATGATTAATTTTGCGATAGCCAACATCATACAATACCTTATCGAGTGTTTATGTTTGTAACATAGCAGTGATAAGCTATCACGTGCGAATGCGTATGTACATAAGTTAATTTTGGTAAAGCGAAGCGGTGAGTATTTTTCTGGAACTTTTTTTATATTCAATTATATCCTATTTTCTGCCGACTTCCAAAAAGGAGACGGTACTCAATTCGACGCGTATGTTTTTTTTTTATGTGTGTTACCTCATAACTTTTTACTGGGTGGACCGATTTCAATGATTCTTCTTTTATATGAAAGCTGATAGTTCTCGTGTCGTCACATATGAATTTGATCAAGGTCAGACCAATGGTTATTGAGTTATTCTTAAATAACTTATATTGAAGTCGCTTATATTGAAGTCGGCTGTACAAAATTTTTTCGATTTGCTTAATTTATTTAAAATACGCCTTTTGCATTTAAAGTTAAACACATCGTTTTAACAATTCGTATTTGCAGGTGGCTCAGGACCGTGTTTTGTGTCATTCCTTGGGAGAGGCCTATGTCCAGCAGTGGACTTATGAAGGGCTGTAGTGATGATGATGATAATAACATCGTTTTTATTTCAAACTCTCCTTGTACCTGGTGGAGCCAAACTGCAGCTATATTATTGTTGTAGCATGAATAGGGAAGATGCACGCTCTCACAGACCAGCGTGAAATAGCAGCTTAATGCTGCTTAATGCTAATGCTACTGTCATTGTTGACTTGTGCTTATTCTATAAAACAGTCCCAACCTCATTTTTTATACAATAGATGTCTCAATTATTTTCAATACATCGTCTTTATGAAAACAGAAGTGCCATTAAAGAAGATATACGAGTATGTTATTGCCAAGTAAAAGTTTACGCCTAACTTTTTTTTATATTATTCTAAGCTACAATCCCACCTGATGGTGAGTGGTGATGTAGCCTAAGATGGTGAAACTTGTTAGTTTTATGTACTTAATGTGAAAGTTATTTAATTTCAAAGTTTAGTTTCATTCTCCAACGAATGTGTGTTTACCGCGTAATGGCATAATAATTTGATTGGCTCGTCCCGTTATCCTGAACAGGATCGCCAGGATTAACAGACAAGCTGATAACTTGAACTAAAAAGTGATAAATAAATTATAGTTTAAAAAAATAAAAAAATGCTTTTTAACAATAATATTTATCCTCGTTAATTACTACTTTTATTTCTAAAAAATATTTTTACCTGTTCGTTTTACTATTAAATCGTATTTTTTTTAAATATTTTTTTATAGGATAAGGGTGACAAACGAGCACACAGTCCAGGTAAGTGGTTGCTGTGGCCCATAGACATCTACATCTATCTTCGATTAAGAATCAAAATGCAGATGCGTTGTCACCCGTGAGGACTAAGATGGAATGCCTCGTTTTCAGTAAATAGGGTCTCCGGTTCTCTACACTCACCACACGAAACACAGCAGCGTTAAGCTGCTATTTTACGCTGGTATTCTGTGAGAGCGTGGTCCTTCCCCGGTCGAGCCGACCCATTCGTGCTACAACGAAGTAGTTTTCAACCTTCGACGCAAAAACAGGGGTGTTATAAGTTTGACGGTCGTTTGTCTGTCTTTGTGTCTATCTGAGGCACTGTAGCTCTTAAACGAGTGAACCGACAGATTTTATTTATTTAAAAGCAGGTAGCGGTGGTTCTTAGACATGTTTTATCAATATCGGTTCAGCCGTTTCAAGGTCTGTTGCTGTTTTGTTAGCTGTGGTGGGTTTCATTTCGGATGTTTTTAAAATGTGTGATTTATTTTTAAACTATAATTTATTTTAGTTTTATGTAAAACACATACGAGATATTATTTTATAAGTGGTATAGCTCGCTTATAGTTTTCGATATGAAATTGATTTCTAAATCTCGCAACCATAAAGTCTATTAAAAATATAATAAAGTATTGAATAAAGACTATTTAGTTTCATTCAGAACGAGTTTCCATGGGTTGACATCAGTTGACGTGAATAATGCCCGACCCGATGCGTTAAGCCTCATCTTTGTATACGCGACCTTGGTCAACAATGCATGAAATGAAAATATATATGACAATTTTACGCGTAATATGTGTATATCCATATATGTGAAGGACGTTACTTTACATAATATGTAGAAATAATAATTGAGTAAAAAACAACCTCCAGAACGGGAGTTACAATTAGCAGCAAAATACAAAGTCCTAATATTTGTATGGTAGTAACACGAATTAGTTTTGCATATTGTGTATTCTTTTATAATTACAGTGCTTATTTACTTAGTTAATTGAAGTGTGTTAAGAATCGATATAAATGACGTAGTATAATAAGTCTAACACACTAATCTAAAAAATGTTAGTCGAGATTAGATGTGTCTATTGGCCAAATACTAACTCAAATGCCGCTTAATTTTAAGATGTCGTTAAGTCTCATGGTGTCACAGTCATTTTGACTTAAAGTGATAGAAACGGCACGAGGCATCTATTTACTGTTAAGTAGACTATGTGCTCGTTTTTCACACTTACTTTAATAAAATAATTTAAAATTAAACATTTTGTACAACCGACTTCAATATTAATTATTAAGAATAAATCAAAAACTATTGGTCAGACCTTGACCAAATTTATATGGGACCACATGAGAAGCACCAGCTTTCAAATGAAAAATGAATCATCGAAATCGGTTCACCCAGAAAAAAGTTATGAGGTAACACACATGAAAAAAAAACTGTCGAATCGTAAACCGTCTCCTTTTTGAAGTCTGTAGAAAAAGTATGAAATGCGGCAGTGGATCAAGAGGCTCCATTATAAGAAAGAAGAACTAGCATTTACTCACAGTGTTACTTTCCCATTACCACAAATTTGTTAAAAATTATGAAATGAATAGTTGAAACTTTGAACCGACATGGTTTCGCTTTTACCTAAACATACAACACGACGCCTTTGCAACCCTACCTATTTGGCTTTTCTAAGTGGTTATTTACTTTGTTTTAGGAAAAATAAACTTATAGTGTGAGATTCCTTGCCGTTGAAGCCGGCTGCTCGACTAATATTATAGTTGTGCCATATGACTTATGTGATGCTTTTAAAAGAATAATGTGAATGTGACTTTACAATATTTCTTTCCCCCCTACCTATGCAAAGTGGAGTAAAAAATTATTATTTAGACACATTTGTCTGGCGTTTTGAGTTTAAGGCGACACCGCGAAAACCGTTGAAGCGGGCTATCGCCGGACTAACCAGAGTAAAACATAATTTCTATAAAAACTTCAAAAACGCCGTCATAAGGTCTAAAATTGCGTAGCGCCCGCGACTATTAAAACCGCTTAGAAATCGCGTAGAATCTTAAAATATTTTTAAAAAATTACTGATATTAGCAATCAAAATAATGAGCAAGTAAACTACGAATATTGATGTTATGAATGTATTTGAGTGGTTTCCAAGCATATAGATTAAGTAATTTCGTTGTAATTTCAACTATAGTGATTTTTTAGAGGTGTTTTCGCAAATTATTATGATCGAGTCAAAATTTTACAATCGTGTTTTTGAGCAAGCAAACTCAAGATAAAGACATGAATTTACCTATATCAAAATTCCAGTTTTGTTAGTCGTGTCATACTCCTATACTATTCGATGAAAGGAGGTGCATTTTTTCGCGGTGTCGCCTGCAAGATTTCCTACTTATTAGGAATAGAAGAATATAAACTCTTTTATTCAATACTAGCTGGTACCGCGCGTACCCATATAATTGTAGAAATATCGTTTTAAATTTGGAAGAGTTATTTAATTAGGTATGATAATACATTCATTGAAATTGAATGATAATATATAACGTTAAATTAAATTTGTCGGTACGATACGTGAGCCACCTTACTGTAAGTTTTGTACTAGGCCTAGAGAACCTTTGCGCAAATGCAAGCAATAAGTTAACAAAGTTTTACCGCAATCTGATGAACAGTACGGCAGCGTATAAAATACAGACAAACCAAACAATTATTAAGACTGTATGAAAGTCAAAATATGGATTATAAACATTGACTAGTAGGTCAATGATATAATACTCATTGAAAGTCACTCTTACGTTTTATTGATCACTGGTTCGGAAAATACCTCTGAGAAGAACCGGTAAGAAACCCAGCGGGACTTTTGGTCATTGAAACTTGTCACGTTGAGTGATAAGAAAGATTATATACCTAATATTCATATATTTATAATCAACCTATACAAAATCATATCCTGCGTCACATTGCATTCTCAATCTATATCTATACAAATAAATAAAATAGAAGTCTGTTTGTAATTTCAAAATTATAGCTTTTACTAAATGCATATGAAAGTATATACGGTACTAATAACAAAAAGACAAGCAGACAAAAAGTTTTTGTCTGTCTGTCTGCCTGTTTGTTCCGGCTAATCTCCGAAACAGCTGAACCGATTTTGACGGGATTTTCACTGACAGATAGCTGATGTCACAAGGAGTAACTAGGCTAGTTTTATTTTAGAAAAAGAATTAGGGTTCCGCGCGTATTTTTAAATGTCTCAGACATCGAGGTTCCCTCAGTATTTTTTTTTTCACCGTCGAGCATGTGATAAATCAGCACTTAAAATTGCACAATTAGAAATTTCATTGGCGCCGGCGGGGAATGAACCCGGGTTGCTAGCATACTGTAAAATTTATAGCGAGTGCTAATCGCTGGAGCTACCACGGCGCTTGAGTCAAATTACATAATATTTAGTAATACCAATTAACAAACGCTGAACTAAAACGCACTCGCAGTTACAGATAACCTCTGATCTGATTTAAATTTAAAACTTAATTTAAAGTTGTTTTTCTGTGCATCATAATCACTTTGTGATGGAAATTCAGGCTCAGAAGGGCGAGAACCCAGAGCCGTAAAGCCAGTTTAAAAAAAAGTGATGGAAATAACCTCGTTGTTAATTCGTGTTTTCATTTGTATTCATTAAACAAAGAAATCGGTTAACAATGTTAATTAGGTACTCTAATTTACAATTTCAACAAGCCCAATCAGAAACCAGTGCTTTACCGATTTAGTACGTGTTTCTCAAAGTTATGTACGAAATTAGCATGCGATGGTGTAGCTTTGTAAACATAACCAATAACTTAAACTGTGAAACGTCAGTTTGATGTTTTAATCTAAGAATAGAAACTTCAAATTTGTTTCATCACCGTAGAAAGCGGTGTGTAGGAGTTGGTAATGTAGTTTGTGTAGGGCTGGTATAGACGAGATTTTAGACATTTTTTTGTTAAATAAAAATATCGTGTCTGTTTTGTTTATAAAATAGGGTGACAAACGAGCACAAAGTTTACCTTATGGTAACTGGATGCTGTAGCCCATATACTATATACATTTATCCTCAATTAAGAATTAAAATGCCGATGCGTTCTCACCTGGAGGACTAACATGAAATGCCTCGTTTCCAGTAAAAAGGGTTTCTGATTTTCTACACTTAACATACGAAGTACAGCAGCATTAAGTTGCTAATTTACGCTGGTATTCAGTGCGAGCGTGGTCCTACCCCGGTCAAGCCGACCCATTCTTGCTACAACCATAATATAGCTACAGTGTGCCTCTACCACGTGAAAAATGTTTGCTTTTTATTTCTAATTAGTCTAGTTATGTTGACATTGCAACTATGGACGTAAATTTTAGAATTCATCTACATTATTTAAATTTCGATTGAAGTTGTAGGGTTAATATCACTTTGTAAGACAATCCATTTTAAATATTTTTCCGGAGTTAAATAATAGTCTTTTAACGCCCTATTGTAAACCTTTCATTTTTTTGAGGAGCTATTAAATCAAAAAACCGCCCGCCGTGTGGCCTAGCGAAAAGGTTAGTGAACTTTACATATTCACGAAATAGTTTGTTTCTTACGCATTTAGGTTTCCCTAAGTGTTTTCCTTTAACGCTGTACACATGGAAAAATTCCTTTCAATGTCATAAAAAACTAATTTCTTTTGAGGTCCGCTAGGGTTTGGTCTTTCCGTTTCTAAACAAGCGTACATAACCCTTATTCATAGAATTATTACGCATAGAAACGCAGTCCAGTACAAAACACGAGCGTTAAAATGATGCAAAGTCATAATGTTAGTGGGCGCGAGTCGAATGTGCCTACGCTCGTCACACGCACACATACACGCCATTCAGTGATACCAGTGTCTGGCGTTTGCAATCAAATTGTGCAAATCACTATTTTTTGATTAATTTTAAAAAATCGATATAATAAAGATTACGTATTACGTACGAAGATATATTTTATGAGAATATAAAATGGAATAAAATAAACACGATAATGATGGTACTAATATAACTTAATTATACATATTTTAATGGTACAAAAATACAGACGTAATAAAATTTAAGAATATTATTAAACACAATTAATTTGCTCGAATACAATAAGCACATCGTGTAATATTTATTTTTAACCGACTTCAAAACAGGAGGAGGTTTTCAATTCGGTGTAATTTTTTAAAATGTTTTTTACCTCAGCATTCTACAATTTTTAAACCGATTTAGATTTTTTTATTTGAAAGGATATACACACAGATTGATCCAATATACACGCTGAAATTTTAATGGTTGTTTTCCCGATGTCAAATTATTTTGTCTTGGTAGTAATTATTTTATTAAAATTAGGATGCAAAAATGGCAGATTTACAATCGAGAAAACAAAACTCGAATGCGATCTCAAAACAATAGCAATATCTCGCAAGTAGGTCAGGCGTGTAGGCTAGCTTATACCGTATTACTATAATAAAGTCTGAAAAAAAATTCGCTGGATGTAACTTAGTGTTACGTCTATCGCACGCGCTACCGCGCGCTGCGTACACAGTGAAAGGCCACTAATAAATATTCAGAACATGAACTCTCAAGCGTAGTGATACGACATAAACTAGTAAATATAGAATTGTCTTAGAAATCAGTGTACATACATATTGATAACCTCTCCTTTTTGGGAGTCGGTTAAAATAGACTATGTTTGGGTCTTAAATAACATCTGGTTAATGTTTGGGTGTAAAGTGACATCTGGTTAGTTAAGGCGTTCTTATTAATAATATCTTGATGTTGTAAATAGAAAAGTTTTTATTCTATACTCTAAAACGTAGACTTAGTCAATAAACAAAGCAATTAAAATAGTTGCGTTAAAATGGCGTCGGCGAATCGCGATTAGCTGAGCTGATCACTCCGTATTAGTTTTAAATAGGCATCCATTGCTAATATAATGTTAACACTTAGAGAAGTAGGTATATATATATATATAAACATTTGAGTTTTACACAGAGCGTTGCGATTAAACGTTTTAAACACAAATAGAAAATAAATATGTTTAAAAGAAAATTGTGATTCTTTTCCCCACAACTAGCAACATTTGTATTAGGATAGCTTAGGTAAGTATTTTTTTAGTTTTACGTAGTTATAATGAATTAAATATATAAACTTGTATGTGCAATGCAGTGCCATTACTTCTTTTATGTTTATCATCACTGTTGTGACAATCTTTTACAACAAAAACGGTCATTTTTACAATTTTTCGCGAGCTCTTCTCCGTAAGACATGACGTTGCGCACTGACGCGTCGCTGAGTGAACTAACGCGGTTTCGCGTTAGTTTAACTTGCTTCACTTTCCGTGCGCGTACTAGTATTCTATGCGTAATAATTCTATGCCCTTATTATATTTTTATCTTTACAATCATCCGCGTCGTACATAAATTATAAACAAAATATAGGAGAACAATTTCTATTGTACTTTTATGTATTGAGTCACGTGCTTAGCGTTAAAGAAAACACGTAAAGAAGTCTACATGTGTAAGAAATAAAATATTTTCGAGGACATGTGTAAATTCTGCCAATATGCACTGAAGCAACGCGGCGGATTAATAACTCCAAAACCCATTTCAGAATTGCGAAAAGGCCTGTGGGCAAAAGTGGGACGTATGTACAGTATATAACTTGTAACTTAACATGTCATAATATTAGTGGGTTGGCACGACTGAGAAAGGAATACTAGATCCTTGTAAAATTAAAACAGTAGCAATATAAGCATATGTAAGCTTGAACTGTTGTTCAAGTGCAATAATGAGATATCTAATGATCGGCCCTACAGTTAAAAAAAAAACATTGTAGCTTATAGCTTACCTAGTATCATTTTAGGGCAGCCCTGATATTACTTAACTGATTTGAAGGTTGTGTAATACGTTTTATAAACAGCTATTTATAATTTGTAGGGCGAAAAAACTATGCCGATCTATGACATCTTTCCCTTTCCATTTCCGTGATGAGTTTCACTGCGAATTTACCCTATAGTTTTAGTATATCAAGATTGACGATTCTCACGAGAAAAATTGGTACAAGATAGAGTTCTTGATAGACGAAATAAATGCACATAGTCTGTAGTACCTACCAGCACACTTTAAATTGTAAAATATCGCATAAAAGTGTTTAGATGTATGAATCCGTCGTGCTCTATCTACATTAGCGACTAGCCAATAGCACCATCCTATTCGGTCTTCGTACGCACTTTCAACCTCGAAAGTCGCACATCTCAAGTTGTCTGGGAGTTATTGATTTACGTCTAGGAAGGGATAACGCCTGAGTCATGATTTTAGTCTAATAAAATGCCTTAGGATGTTTATACCGAATGATTAAATGTTAAATAATCATCATCATTGAACAACCGTGCTTTGTGGCATTTCTCGAGGGATTCCCAAGGAATGTCACAAAGCGCGGTACTGAGCTTTCTACATCCATCGACTTTCTGCATGTAGCCAGGTCGTCACTCCATCAAGTATGGGCCCCTTAGTCTTTGCTTACCTGTTTGAGGATGCCACTTAAGAGCCTTCTTTTTCCATCGGTTGCCGGTTCTTCGAGCTATATAGCCGACTAATTGCCACTTCAGCTTATTGATCCGTTGGGTTATGTAGGTTCCTCTGGCAATTTCTGGGATGCGGGGGTGACGCTCCTTTGGGAGGGGGAGGAAGAGTGGATAAAATTTAAATTGCTCTATAACGTACATATACCGATAGATAAAAGTACTCCATTAATTTTGCCAATTTTTCCATACATTGCTATCTAGAATGCTTGAACTGTAAGTAAAGATGAAATACAATTTTTATATAGTAGGTATCTATATAAGATAAGGATTTTTTTTGGGCGTTTGGGGATAACTCTTGGCGGCCAAGGGTTATTTGTAGCCTTTTTGCCATTGTAGCTGTTCTGATTTCAAAATCAAATTTCCGTCTTACTTACGGAAGTATTTTTACTTCCGTCCCGAAATTTGACTCACCTGGGAACACTAGTGATAAACCCTTTTCTGCCTAGGAATCCCTCTTACCACTCTGATTCCTGTTGTTTGTGCTCAGCTCTGAAGCCATTTTAAAGTTTAAAGGTCAACAGAGCAAGGTATAATTACGGGGCTGTGAGACAATCCAAGTCCTTCAGGGAGACCACGCAACTGTGGCCTTGAACTTGGTTGCAGTTTTTATGGCCTCTAGTAGCCCCTTACCATCAGTTGAACTATCAACACCTTTGTCGCTTAAATGTTATAAAAAAAAACGTTATCCTCGTAAGCATTTACGTAGCACAATCTACATGTATTTTCATTTAAACAAAAACTCTGAATTCTCGAAACATCGACATTTATTATAATAATAATTAAATGCGAACGCATTAACCCGTGGGAATCACACGATCAAGGTCATCGCATACGGTGACGCTTTTTATATATAATATAATTGGGTGACGCCATTTTAAATATTTACACATTAGCATGTGTCGGCTGCACAGCATAATAAATTCAAAGAACTAAAATTGATTTCACATCTCATTACGTACACGGTGTTATGCTTCTAACGCTTATTGGAATACATAATATACTAGAATATACTGTATAAGATACTGTAATTTAGCATAGTTTTGATTTTTAAGACAATTCCACATTGATGTCACACGAACGCGCGGCATTAACTTAATCCGTATCATAATTAATACTACGAATACGTTGGAATATAGATCCGCTTGACGTAATTGTCATTGTACCAAAGGTCTGCTTAGCTTTCCATTCGTAGGTACCTAATTATTTTGTGCACGACAGTAATATGTTGAAATTACCCCAAGTTAACTTGTCAACATTGTCATTGTCTACATTTGGCAATCTTTTTATGTTATTGTGAGGTCGTGGAAAGTGTGAAGTGTAAAGTTGTGAACTGAGTTGACTGAATCGTTGGTCTAGTCACTAGAACTAGACTCTAGTGGTCGGGCCAAAAGATCAGTTATTTAGATTTTTTTTTGTCAAGAAATTCTCAATTTCCGGATTCAGCAAGTTGACGGTGTTTTACCCCCGTGCTTCTAATTCTAAATACACGTAAAGCCGTTGGTCCTAAGCTTGATCTCTCTCGTTTCGGTTTGCCGTCCCATCCGACTATGAGGGTGAGGGAATAGAGAGTGCACCTGTGCGTGCGCATACACTTGAGGCACTATAAGTCTCCGTTGAGACTGGTCGCCGTGACCGAAGTTAGGTCTGGAGGCCATTATTATTTTAAAGCTATCAGCTTAATGCTTATACAGATACAGTACCTACAATTGACCGTTTGACGGAAATGAAAACAAGTTAACTTATGCATATAACTTATTTAAAGGCCGGCAACGCATCTGCAATTCCCTCCCTGGTATTGCAGTTGTTCATGGGCGGCGGTAGTCACTTACCATCAGGTGAGCCGCATGCTGGTTTGCCCCCTCTCCTATAAAAAAAAATGCAGTTTTGTGTAAGTGCTGTCACTGTTCTTCTATGCTAATAGCGTACAGGAAATTTCTTTACTTATGCAAATATAACGTTGTTTTTAACGGTCGCTTGGCAGCGTTATTGTCATGTAAACGCGTTTGTTATGTTATCTTACACGTTCGTGTGAAATGGCTTTTACTAATTCGTCAGTTCATTAATCGAAGTACATACAATAATAGTATCGAGTGTGAAAGTTAATGTGAGACATCTGTTTTCTATAGCTCTCGTTTTTCTAGCTTTGTAGCAATTATGTATGAGAACAACTTTTTCTCAAATCGATTTTGTGTTCTTTAAGGTAAAACATATCGAGATCGAGTTTATCGTACCATGTGTGAAGAATTGAAGCAAATTAAATGTTTTTAACTTGTCACTTTTCTCGTTAGTTTTAGACTGGCTTTCTTGCAGATGCCTCTTGAAGAGAAAACACTAATTTGAAGACTGGAACACTATTATTATAATAGTAAGTGATTGAATGTTGTATTTAATGAAACTGACAACATTCTTTGTCGCTCTTCCTACCCTCCGCGGCCGCAACTTGTGTGGCGGCGGAGCCAGAGATTAAGACTTGTTCCACGGCTCAGGTCTGGAAAGCAAGTGCTTTCGGGAGCACGTTTTTCCTGGCTCCATTGCCTCCGCGTATCGGACTTCGGGGTACGACTTTCCATTGACTCCCATCGAGTTGGGGGTTGATACGTATTTATACAGAAAAGTTACACTATTATAAGCACACACACAAAGTTGCAATATGCGGAAGCGCGTAATTTTTGAGAAAAAGTTATTGAAAATCAATTATTCTTGCATTGTTTATGTCTAATCCTACAATAAAACTGACGCCATTTTTTTATTGTTATTGTCAGTAGGGATGTCGATTCTTTCCGAAAAAGATCGATTTTTTAAATAGATTCGAATTGTAAGCTGATGTATCGATTCCCAAAAAATCGATTTCTAAAATATCGATATTTTTTTCATGTTTGCATTTATAATGTAAATATAAATCCATTTTATGAGAAAAAAATCCCCTTCATCATAAAGAAATAAGGGGACTGATTCAGAAGGATTTCTGTATCTATTTTGAGACTGCTACGTCTCCGGCGCTGCGGGAAGAGCAGCCTCTACGCCTTAGCGTAACAAATCGTAGGCATCCCTCCTCGCCTCCGCTCCGGCTCTTCCGATGCCTACGATTTGTTACAGCAGGCGGAAGCTGCTCCCCCTACGCGCCTCCGGCTCTATAAAACCACTCTAGGGGTAGGACAGACTCGTAGCAGGTGGAGTCGGGGTCAATCAATTCGGTTCTTTGACATAAGTTGAACCTAACCTATTTTATTTGTTATCTGCCCTAATTGGTACTGTTAAAATAAAACAAATTTCAATAAGAGATCATTTATTACGGTATCTTTCTTGTTTTTCATAAAATGGAATTATATTTACATTATAAATGCAACATAAAAAAATAGATATTTTAGAAATCGATTTTTTTATGAATCGATACATCAGCTTACGATTTGAATCGATTTAAAAATCGACCTTTTTCGGAAAGAATCGACATCCCTACTGACGACAGTGACATTACAAAATGGCGTCTATTTTATGGTAGAATTAGATATAAACAATGCAAGAATAATTGATTTTCAATAACTTTTTTCTCAAAAATTACACGCTTCCGCATATTGTAACTTTGTGTGTGTGCTTATAATAGTGTAACTTTTCTGTAAAAATACGTATCAACCGCCAACTCGATGGGAGTCAATGGAAAGCTAAGCCGACTTCGGGGAAGGGGGGGGGGGGGTCGTTTACGCAGGTGGAGGTATAGGACGCGGAGGAAGGCACGCCTTGTGTTCCTTAGCGCCTTACCTGAGAAGGAAAAGGAGAAAAAGTCCCAAGGAGGGGTTACCATGGGGCGGCCAGCGCTAGTGGGGCTGGGGATGTGTGCGAAAGCGTTTCCGTGGCCCTGCCAATATGCGGCGAAGTTGAACACTATGGGGTTTTAGTCGGTGCGAGTCCGATATAACCCGTCCTTGCCCCCCCCCCCCCCTCGAGGCGGGTATACATTGGCACTTCCCCATGTAAATAAAAAAAAAGCTTATTGTAATGAAAGAATCATGACATAAACTGCTTATTTGTTTGCAGTTTTAGACTTTCCCTCACCTGCACTGTAGATACTGTTGCAAATAAATTAAAAGCCCCTTTTGTGGTTTTCCCATAATATCTGAATAACCGAAGGGTTAGCAAACATTATATGGATGCATAGTTAGAATTTAATGGAACTGAGTCATATGGTCGGTTATAGGTATTATAAACAAAAAATCCCTGTTAAAGTTTTTTTCTTTTAACAATATTGATTCTTCTGGTTATTCATCATCATCATCATCATCGTCGTCGTCAATACAGCCCTTCCACAAGTCCACTACTGACCATGACAGGTACATGACCTACCTTCAGCTTGTTCCGGTCCGAAGTGTAAAGAGAGCCAGCATAATTACCCACAGGCTGTGAGGTATTCCAACTTTGCTCTCAGAAGTAACTACGTATCAGTAACCGTCCTTATATTTACGCGAACACTACACATTAAATGAAACAAATTTTATGTATTTAATCGCGTTTGATGTTAGCTTTTTATTTCCCAACATTTCGGGTGCTTAGTAGCACCTACCTTAAAAGTTAAAATTAAATTCAATAAAATCTTTAAAATAAGTTTCATTTAATCGTCTTTGAAGTTCGTTTGTCACTACAGTTTTGTTAAAAACACACACACACACACACACACACACACACACACACACGCACACACACACACACACATATTCACAAACCCACAAAGGCTCGTTTGTCACTCCTAATTGTATAATAAAATGCAGCTAAGACTACTAACTCTAAGGGTGGCTCCATATATAAATTGTAACAAAAGGAATTAAACGTTGCGTGATACTTATCTAAAATTCCAAAAGGCGGCCACATACCTATTAAATCCTTAATGAAAGTTCAGTTGGACTTACAACACAAGCAGAGCCATTATTAACATTTGCGATAAAAATACCTTTTATGTTATACCTTATATTATTATACCTTTTATTATATTAATAATTATATAGTTCGGGATAAATTAAAATAATACACATGCGGTGAAGTTCCTGAAGTAACTGTATCTGCGACTTGTCTTCGTCAGTGGTGATAAGATGGCTGGTTCTTTTCTCGCTCAAAGGTTAAAGTATAGCTTCAGCGGGTAGGAAACATAGCCGGCGTCCTTGGCACTATACCGGAGGTAGATTGGTTTTAGATTTAATTTTGTATATTTTTGTATTATGTAAATTAAAGTATTAACAATAAAAAAAAATCCAATCCACTTTTAATTCATTAACTGGATTCAATTATGTCACAGTTTAATTTTTATTATATAACTTGCTTTGCTTGGTAGAGACGTCGTAAAAGAATCAATTAGGTACCTCACAGCCGTGGTAGCTCAGATGGTTAGCGCTCGCTGTAAGTTTCACAGTACGAGAACAAGTGCCAATGAAATTGTTAATTGCAATTTTAAGTGCTGATTTACCACGTGCTCGACAGTGAAGGAAAACATCGTGGGGAAGCCTGCATGTCTGAGAAATAAAAAAAAATATTTGGAAGACATGTGAAATTCGCCAACACGCATTGGGGCAGCTCGCGGCGGACACTTCCTTGCCCTAAAAACCCTCTCAGAAATGAGAGGAGGCTTGTGCCCAGCAGTGGGACGTACATAGGCTGTAACTTTAGGTACCCCATATCACCCTGTGTGTGTCGTAAGAGACAACAAAGGAAAATGAAACAGAAGATAGGCGTTAGCGTCTTCCTGATAACAACTTAAAGCTAATAATAAACTGCGGTTGTCAACCCGCCTGCCAAGAGACTATGGCAAATATTTCCTCCTAATTAAGGTAATCTTATAACGGAGACATTTTATAAGCTTTAATGAATTAATAAATGAATGTGAAGGGCTTCAAATCTAGAACCAAACTAATCTCAATTCGAGTGTATGTTTTTTTCGTACGTATGTTACGTGATATATTCGCAGATTGTGAACCAATTTTAATTATTCTTTTTTTATTAAATAGGTTATATTTCAAAGGTGGTCCGGTATAAATTTGGAGAAAATATTTCACACCTAAGGGTAACAAATAAATAACTTCTTTTTTAACAATTTGCAGTCAGTTTTTACTTTTTGTTTTATATAGGATAAGGGTTGTTAAAAGTTTAAATAAAGTAGTGAGTTACAGAATGGCTTGACAATTAGATCGATTTTGATTTTAACGTATTTGAAACACGCAGCTATACCTACTGTTGTAAATAACAGCAAGGAACTGGTTTTTGTTTAAATTTTATCGCAGACCTTAACAAATTTGCGTGTAGCTTATCACATCTTTCATCACTTTCTAACAACAGTGGAAATACAAATATACCTACCTACGTTAAAACGACAAGCGAGGGGAGTGTACCTTCTATTTTCGGCGCCGCATTTCAGTTTCAGTGTAAATCCCGCGTGAGGGCGCGTCGGCCGACATATCTGACTATCGCGCCAATATTTCCCTTTTCCGCAATAATAAAAATCCATATTTTTTTAACATAGTATGGCTTCGACTACATTAACAGTTGATAGCACTCACACATCTGTATCTGGAATTAATATAAAAGTAAGTTAATTTTGTTAACGTAAAATTCTTAGGACATTCTTAGTGTTTTCGTTTTGCGACAATTCTAACTTAGCAAGTACGCCAATCAACTATTGTTCTTGCCTGTGTTAGTACTTAGTAGTTGAATCACAAAAGTTATTATTTAGTGAATTTGAAACGTGTAAAGTAATCCACAATTAAATTATATACACAAATTTATTAAAATACTTATCATATACAATTATTCTAATTTACGCAGTCGTATTTATTATTGACGCTATTTATAAAGATTCACATTCCACACATGTGCCTTGTGATTTTTTATTATTGGCGCTAAGTTGCGAGTCTTGTTTTGATGATTCGTTTTAGATGCGCACGGCCACGTAATATTTATAGCAGGCATCTTATAATTTTTAAGTATGAAGTAAACCGGTGTCCAAATCCAATTGTATTAAAACCATTGCCAGCATGTCAGTCATTTTAAGACGTTTGATGGCGGGTAAGTTTTAAGAAGCCTAAGTGATTTCGAAACTCACATGATATGAAGGTTTTTTATTTATTAACTTCTACCCGCGTTGAAACAGAACGCTGTCATGTTCAGTTAACACCATATTATCTTAATTCAAGGCATACTCTTATTAATAAAACTATGCTTACGGATTTTATCGCGTTTAATTTACTTATATTTGATTCCCTACGTTTCGGATGTTTTACGGCAACCTATGGTCACGGGGGGACTGAGATGTTTGACATCCCGATGTCATAGACCGGCTACCTTCAGTTTTTAATGAGTATTAATTTTTAGTTCGATCTACGCAGACTCTTCTATTTTCGAGATGTTAATGCTGTTAGCTTATGATAGCTCGCAGCTCTTATAGTTTCATTTGTCATAGGGTTCTATTTAGGCCGCGAGCTACTTGATTTACGCAGAATGAGCTTACAGTATCTTGAATACTCTGTTTGACATGACAGATTTTGCGTAAAAGGTTCACAAACATCCAAACAACCTCATAAACTTAATACACATTTGTATGGATGTTTTGTAGTTAATTTTGTTGTTCATATTCATCTTAAGCTAGTAAATAGCACATTGTGATATGAGCTTTCCTCCAAGTTATAAACTTATGAAACAAGTGAATTAACTATCCTGTGGATGTTGTTTTGACATTTTTCGAAGACGACCTTTATTACTACATGGTACAGCCACGCTCGGGCTATTTATTAGTTAGAGCACGAATGAATAGCCTCGACTGATGAAGGACTAGATGTAGGTGTCTATGCGTCACAGCATGCACTTACTATCACAGTCCACCACTGTGCGCTCGTTTATCACCCTAATTCCAGAAAATAAAACTACGACAATCATACCATCCCATAGTCTATTAAAAGTCCACTGCTAAACTTAGGTCTCCCTCCTCCCCCGCATAAATAATAAAATAAAATAAATAAATAAAATGTAATTCTTTGTAGTGACACACAATATTGACGATTGTATACCTTACATCGCACCTCACAACGTTATATTCTTGATAATGTTAAAAATAGCGATGCGCGATTGAGTATTCCTAAATATTCGAATACAACGGCTCATTCTGCCGACTTCCAAAAAGGAGACGGTACTCAATTTGACTGTATGTTTTTTTATGTGTGTTACCTTATAACTTTTTATTGGGTGAACCGATTTCGATGATTCTTTTTTTATTTGAAAGCTGGTACTTCTCGTGTGGTCCCATATGACTTTGATCAAGGTCAGACAAATCGTTTTTGAGTTATTCTTAATAACTCATATTGAAGTCGGCTGTACAAATTTTTTAATTTTAAATTATATTTTTTATTTTATTACTCTAATCGCATCGTGAAATACCTAGTTTTATTTTTACCTGATAGTAAGTTGCTACTGCAGCCCATGGACACCTGCAGCCAACTTCAAGGCTACAAATGCGTTTTCACGTCTGAGAACTAAGAAGAAAGCACCTCTGAGGCTAATATGAATTGCCTCAAAGCCTGTAATTATAATGTTTCTATAGTCTATACCCTTCAGATCTGAACACAGCCATGCACGCACTGCTATCCACAGTCATATGCACCACCTGGTACCTACTCATTTTAAGAAGTAATAAAATATAAAATAACTATTTGCAATAATCAACCAGGAACCATTACGAATTATTTCTTATATTTACGCGAACACTACACATTGAATGAAACTACTTGTACGGATTCTATCGCGTTTAATTAAATTGTTTTTTATTGATTCCCGATTTCAGTCCCTCGTGACCATGGGTGCTGTAAAGTACCCGAAGCGTCGGGAATCAATAAAAAAAATTAATTAAACGCGATAGAATCCGTAAAAATAGTTTTATTCATTACAAATTAGTTAAAAAATGAGAAAAATATTGACTGTCTCGACTGCTCAAGAGTTTTTCGAAAGTATTTGTTGTTCCAAGTTATTGAAGCCCGTCGGCATCACTAATAAAAATTTTACGTTCACGAATAATCGAATGATTTTATTCGTATCATCGATATATTATTTGCTTTTTTTTTCTAAAAAAAAGTTACACTAAGATTTTCTCGTCAGAAATTACATATTGACAAACATCCAAACCTGGAATAATTATTTGTGGGTATACAAACACTTATTCCTTGCCGCGTTTAAACCCACGGTTTGCAGCGCCGTAACCAAACGCTTAACGATTGCGCCACCAAGATATAAATCGTATCGCTAGTAGCGAAAATCATAACAATGATAACTAACCGCTGAATCTAAATGACAGGGTGAGAAATTGTATGATAAGAGAAGAGTGTGCTTTGCAAGATGATGTTGTAACCAGGATTTCGGTGGTTTGGTCATGTAGAAAGAATGAATGAGGAAAGAGTGACAAAGCAAATTTATGTTGCAGCAATTTATGGTGAACGGCAGAGTTGAGAAGGGACGCCCTAGGCGAAAGTTAATCGACCAAATTGGCGATATATTGAAAATGGGCCAAATTAAGGGTACCTTCAACCGACAAGCATATATGCCTAGGTATATGGACGTGGAGGAAGCGAGAGAGGTATGTCAGGATCGTATATGAGTGTTTATGTATGTATGTAAACTAACCACAATACAAATGTACATTAGACTGTAAGTGCTATATCTTAAGCTAGTAATCCACTAAGTAAATAACTGCAAGTCCTTGTGAGAGGTATCAGGTACAACATTAAATCAAGTGCAAAAATTGAAAATTTTGTACAACCGACTTCAATATAAATAATTCAGAATAACTCAAAACTATTGGTCAGACCTTGTTTAAATTTATATGGGACCACACGAGAAGCACCAGATTTCAAATAAAAAAAGAATCATCGAAATCGATTCACCTAGAAAAAAGTTCTGAGGTAACACGTGTGGCGGCCCTTTTCCTTTCACCGGCTACACACGCATAAAATATAAAGTCGAATAGAGAACCTTCTCCTTTTTTGAAGTCGGATGAAAAATAAACGTTAGTTAAATAGATTTAAGATTAAACTTTCCGATATTTTTCATTACAGAGCTCACAAAACCGACTCCTAATCAAGAATGGTCGGGTCGTCAACGAGGATGGCATGGAAGACGCCGACGTGTACGTCGAGGATGGAATCATCAAGTGAGTTCTTAAAAACAATGTGACCGATGCAAGATATCGACAGTGAGTTGTGTTTTAAAAAGGCTTTCGTGTAGTCGACTTATTTGCTATCGGTATTTTTATTTACGGCCTCTTTTAAGACTACGTCAATTTAAGAAATTCTTATAGTTGTGCTCTCTCGATCTCTCTCTCACTTAACGACAATAATTGACAGACAATATACAGTTGTAAAGATAATTAATACTTTATTAGAGTAAGCGATAATCAACGAATATAAATAATGCACTTATTCTATACTTTACACCAAAATTCAGAATTTTGAGTTGAAGAACAATTTCAAATATGTACAACAGGCGATCTTATCACTTTGAAAATGATGTCTTCCGGACGTCCTTTGCGTAGAGAACTGATGCAAACAAAAATAAAAGTAGAGCGTGTGCGAAAACATCTATAAATATTCTAGCTGTTCCCCGCAACTTCGCCTGTGTTCAATTTAGGATTTTAATTTATTTTGCGCGGCATCCTAATTATTTATCTAAAATAAAAGTAGCCTACGTTAGTCCTTATAACATCAGCTATCTCCCAGTGAAAGTTTCGTCAAAATCGGTCCAGCCATTTCTGAGATTAGCCGGAACAAACAGACAGACAAAAATTTAATAATTTGTGTTTTTTTATAAGTACCGTATACACTTTCATATGTATTAGGTAAAAGTCTGTTATTTTGATATTACAAACAGACATTTCAATTTTATTTATTTGTATTATAGATTATATAGTATATACCTTCCTTTCCATCTTGTTATCTTGATGAATACAAAATATAACGGTCAAGGTATAGAAACGAAAAAGTAGTAAATATATATATATATATTATCGTTCTGAATAACACGGATGCAAAGATACTAAGGAAGGAGGAAAAGTGCGCACAGTTCGACGGCTCCGTGGCGCTGTGGCTTAGAAATGAGTTGTGGCCCTGGGGGTCGCGGCTTTGAATCCCGCACGGAACAAGTATTTGTATGACCTACAATAATTGTTCCGGGTCTGAATGTTTGTCCTTGTGAAATCTATGTATTTAACTGCCTCCACAATACAAGAGAATGAGAGAAAGAGATGTGGGGGTAACGTTTTTTTTTTAAACAAATGTTTAGTATTCTTTATTTCTTCTTACACTACCCATATGATAATCATTTAATTCTCTTCATAAAACCTGTGCAGCCCATAAAAATCCACTACTAGACAGGTCCCTTTCCTGTTGAAGGGATGAACTTCCGATCGCAGGCCATCTGTCGGAAACCATTACATTTTTCTTTGCATTCTCATAGTCTGGACTTGAATATTATTTTATTTTTATCGCATTGCACATTTTAACATATAAATTATTAAAACGTATATCGACTAACACACTTAGAATATTTATAGTGGTAACTTTAGAGATTTATTAATATGACATCCCTGAGATTTGTTCCACCTTCACAGTTTTTGATAAAATTCCCTCAAAGTCGTTTATTACAGGTGTTTTTGTATATCCTCGTTATTCTTATATACTCTGATGATGCCGGGAGACGAAAGTGACGAAATCGGTCGGTTATATAATTAGTATAATAATAATTTAAACGAAATATTGTGAAACTAGTGCAATAGTATTTGATCTAAATCACAAAAATGCTCATAGTCACCACTTATGTCACCCACGGGACGAAAATGGCTTGTCGATTTTCATATGCTATTCCGGTGTTCCAGTTGTACCAGTCACCCTTTTATTCTAATCTGTCACCACACTCATTTAATATGGGTTTATTTTGGATAAGCACAGCTATATCGAATGGTTGTTTTTATCCTCCATTCCAGTCATGTCATACATATGTATACATAATTCTCAAGAGTTTATGATATAAAAAAATACGTTATGAAATATTTTTAAACTTTTTAACCTGTTATTCAAATTTGTAATTTAAATTAATTCTAGAAAATTAATAGGATATTTTATGAACTTGTTGTAAAGGACGTTACCATTTCATTTGCTTTAAATATCGATGATATGGAATACTTTTAAGCACACGTTTATATTCGCTGTTATTACCTTGTAGAAGAAGAAAAACAAAAGTCACTACATAAAAATCTTGCTCAATTTAATGTTAGCTGCCAGTCGAGGCGGACACTTCCTTTCGTTAAAAACCCTCTCAGAAATGAGTAAAGGCCTGTGCCCAGCAATTAAACGTTAAAAAGCTGTAAATAAAATAAATAAAAAATTATTATAACTTAGCTGACATTATTAACTATAATTGTTGAGTTGAGAGTATAGTAAAGTAAAGTGCGCATTGCCAGTGATGACTTACGGATCTGAGACGTGGTCCTTCACTGTTGGCCGTATGAGGTCGCTCAGTGAGCTATGGAGAGGGCTGTACTCGGAGTTTCTCTGTGTGAACTTAGAAAAGAGGATATCAGCAGTAGAACCAGAGTGACCAACATATCCCAACGGATAAGTAAGCTGAATTGGCCATATAGATCGAGAACCGAGAACCGATGAGGAAAAAGGTTCTCGAGTGGCAGCCTCATACCGGTAGGCGAAGTGTAGGGCGACCCCCCACTAGATGGAGAGACAACCTGGTAAGACACAGGAAGTCGATGGATGCAGGTGGCTCAGGACCTTGCTTTGTAGCATTCCTTGGGGGAGGCCTATATTCAGTAGTGGACTTGTGAAGGGCTGTGATTATGATGTATATTTGATATCTGTGTTTTATGTATTAATGTGCTGTTGAAAGTGTAATACAGCCTGTTTAATATACAAACCTAAGGATTTAATGAATTTTAAGTTGAATTTCGACCATAAAGCTACCACTAGTATAACTAATTACATAATCTTGAATGTCAAAATCGAAGCTTTTCATCTCCTAACAGCAATATAGTTTATACTTTAAATACTCTGCTTTCGTAAAACTCATTTTCGAGTTGTCGAATCAATACTAGGGAGACTGCGAGACTCACGCAGACGCAAACAGTTTACCAGCATCACTTTTCGCATGATTTTAACTTACTGTATTCTCAACCTTATTATTCACTACAATACGGTCCTATATAAATACATATGGAAAAATGACGTCGTCTAGAGCAATGACCTCGTATCTTACATTGTTGAAAATGTGAATTAAAATTATTTTTAGCCAATTTCAAAAAAGTAGGTTGTCGGTGGGGAAGAAAAATGTTCACCCCTAAGGGTGGAAAATTAGATTTAGACGAATTTCAAGCATTTTGGGTATCGAAAAAGGTTTTTTTTTATTAAGACTGTAGTCCTTGAGCGTGGGAACTTCTAATAGAACACCTACATAGATATTTTCTAATCACACAGACGCATCGCGCAATGTTATTATACGCACCCTGGACATGAATAAATTACTTTTGGTGCTTCGCGCAAGTTACATATTCATCACGCGTTCATCGTCTCTAATGTCATAAAAACACGCATTGTATGTAGTCATTTGCAATTTATTGTGTCATTTGCTTGTCGCCTAGCGAAGTCCGCAAGCTCTTCTTCATGACCGCCCTCATAAGGTATATAAATTACACATATAATAAACTAGCTGTGCCCCGCGGTTTCACCCGCGTCATCACGTGTCCGAGGTGCGCGACATGACCTAGTTCAAGCATTTTATAACGGCTAGGGTTTAAGTGTCGTTCACGCGCCCAGCCAAGTATTGAATTATTTTAATTTTACATTATCTCTTAAACTATGCGTCCAAATAACAGTATAAAGAACAAAGTTTATGTTCATAAAATTGTCTTGATGATGAAGTAACTTTCGTTCGTAAGGATAAATAGGCCATGCCTAATAATAACGCTCATAAATCACTTTTAAATTTTCAATATTTTTTTGTCACAAAATACCAAATTATGGCTTATGTATAAGAAATAGACATATGGTATCGCGGACTTTTTTTTAGACGGAGTAATGGTCTATATTTTTCTAGAACATTGTATTTACGTATTCCTAACGATAACACCAGCGTACGCGGATAAATCATTTCGGGAGTGCTTTTTCTTCTGACTTGCTTAACAAATATCCATATTTAAGGCTAGCTGAGTAATATATCTTAACGCTAGATAGCCTATACTATTCCACATGAATCTGGCTATAATATACAAAAGAATTTTTCAAATCGGACTGGTAGTTCCAGAGATTAGCGCGTTTAAACAAACAAAAAAATAAAAAAACTCTTCCGCGTTATTATATTAGTATAGACATTAAAAGCGGACTTCAAAGATATAAAAAGAATCAAATAATTTCCACATTCTAGCTTCAGAAGTCGGGGCTTTATACTTCTATAAATTACGTTTAATACCGACTTTTGAACTTGACTTTTGTGTGGAAATAACTTTATTTCTTTTAGATTCATGAAGTCTGATTAACTCTTTGTTAAAAGAAAAGCCTAATATTTTAATTTTTAATAATTATCTTTCAGTTTATTTGCCCGAGTTCTTTTAAATATATAGAATGAGGGTGACAAACGGTCACACAGTCCACCTGATGGTAAATGAATGATTGGGCCTATAGATTACATTGAATCAATATGCAGATGCAGATGTCACCCCTGAGGACTAACATGGAATGCATCGTTTCCTGTAAAAAGGGTCTCCGTTTCTTTACACTTACCATACGAAACACAGCAACATTAAGCTGCTACTTTACGCTGGTATTCTGTGAGAGCGTGGTCCTTCCCTGCTCGAGCCGACCCATTCGTGCTACAAGCATAATATAGCTGCAGCGTGGCTCTACCACTGAAAAAAGTAAAACATAGCTAAAATATGTTTGTATGCAGTTTCTATTAACATGAAATTTTTATTATAAAACGTGTAATACTAAATGTTGTAGCACGAATAGGTTTGTTCGAGCGAAAAAGCATCACGTTGTGAGAGAATACTAGAGTAAAATAGCATCTCAATATCTCAATGCTGCTGTGTTTCGTATGGTGAGTGTAAAGAACCGGAGACCCTTTTTACTGGTAATGAGACATGATGTCTTAGTCCTCAGAGATAACAACGCGTCTACATTTTGATTCACATGAATCCTATGGGCCACATTTATTCATGATTACAGCCCTTCACAAGTCCACTGCTGAACATATGCCTCCCCAAAGGAATGCCACAAAGCACGGTCTTGAGCCACCTGCATCCATCGACTTCTTGCATGTCTTGCAAGGTCGTCTAATCCGTTGGGCTATGTCAGTTAGTCTCGTTCTACTGCGGAGATCCTCATTTTTTAGTCTGTCACGCAGAGAAACCTCGAGCATAGCCCTCTTTATAGCTGCCTGAGTGACCTTGAGCTTACTCATACGATCAGAAGCTCTGGACATAATGGCCGTTTGTCACCTTTATTCTGAAAATTAAAGTAAAATATTCAGTAGAATATTCAGTCAGTAACAACATTTTACTAGGGTCCAACAATGTACGTTCATTAAATGCATTCCTATATGTATATGATGTAGCGCAGAATGATCCTTTTTGTAACGAAATCTTTTCAGAAACTTATTTTGAATCCTTGCTACTTGTTTTACATAAATTTTAACAGTGGTAGAGCCACGCGGCATCTTTTTCTGTCGCACAGATGGGCCGGCTCAAACTTGGGGTGGTACCACGACCTCACAGAATACCAGCGTGAAGTAGAGGTTTACCTCTGCGTTTCGCTTGGTGAGTGCAGGTGGCCGGAGGCCCTTTTTACTGGAAATGAGGCATTCCATCTTAGTCCTCACGGGTGACAACGCATTTGCATTTTTATTTGGAATAGAGGATAGATGTAGATGTCTATGAACCGCAGCTACCACTTACCATCAGGTGGACTGTGTGCTCGTTTGTCACCCTTATCATATAAAAAAAGACATAAGTAGCATAAATAGGGTTCCACACCGTAGATGAATTCCGTAATTGATTCAAGATGACTTCTTACTAAACAATTATACAGCATAACATACGTTTTTATAAGTCCTTGCATTGTCAGAAGACAAAACCTGACATTCAATAAGCCTTGGCAGTAGCCTTGTCAGTGTGGCCTTGTCAGTGTGAGACGCTAAGTCTAGATTATTATCGAGATATACTCCCAGGTCCATCATATTAGTAGTATTAGTATTATTGTAGCATTGCAATTAGTATAATCTTTAAACAATCTCGGCTATCTGGTCATTATAATATAATTGTGACTTACTAACACCTAGTTCAAAGACTAAGAATTTGTCATAGTTTGCGAGTAATCCGATTTGGATATGCACCACCACTAATTGTCAACTGCACCTTTAAGTTCTGATTTACAAGTGCTTGACGAAGGGAAAGATCAAGAGAAAACTTTCATATCTGAAAGATTAAATATTTGGCTGAGGTGTGAGGTCCCGGAATATGTACGAGCTGCAAAGCGGACTTATCTGTAATTACAACTACAATCTTCTCAGAAATTAGAGAAAACCTCTAATTAACTATTTAAGTTGTATTTATTGTTAACGCTCTTTTACAAAATAGTTCTTAAAAGCAGTATCATTTAATAACGTTATCAACTACAATAATACGCATATCGATGTTAACATGTAAACAAAAAATGGGCACGCGGTAATTAACGGGCTATTTTAGTTCACTTTCATCTTTTCTATTAAGGACGCTATACATCGCGTGTGATCGATGTTTCGTTAGACATGAACGATTTTTTTTTCCCCATAAAATCGAATAAAAATTATTTTCTTCGGTTGTTAGTTGGCATGAGCCTTATCGACTGACTAGTTATTTTGTAATTTAATTTTTTTATCTTATTGACAAACATTCAGTCCCTATTAATGTTTTACGCATGTATAAATGTAATGTTTTACAACTTGACTCACAGAAGGCGGTATCGGTGGTCTATAGTTCAAATAATCTACTTACCATTTAGTGGTTTGTGTACTCGTTTGTCATCCTTAGTTCTATAACGAAATCACTTGTCCTTGCTCTTAGCCCACTCGTGTCCGAACTCCGAAGTAATCCTCCGCGATAAGACCATAATACATTATAAATAATACATCCAGATGAGACAATTAACAATCTGTACTCTTGCGCAATTTGTACGCTCTAGTAAATATTGGGTTCCATTGGAATTGGATGGAGGACCTATAACTCAGTAAAAGTAAAACATACGTTCGTCCATATATAGGCACGTGCCTCCTCTCATTTCCGAAAGGGTTATTGGCCGATTAGTCCTAGTATGTGTTGGCGAACTTTACATGTCCCCGAAATATGTATTTTATATTTACCTCAAACATACAGGTTTCCTCACGATATTGTCCTTCGGCGCCAAAGCATATGGAAAAAACAGCACTTAAAACAGTGATTAACAATTTAATTGATGAATACGGGTATCGAATCGGTGTTGATGATAAGTAAAATTTACGGCAAACGCTTAGACCCTAAACTACTACGTACTAAGCATTTGTGATCCCATATAAAAAGTAAAATCTGATATTTTAAAGATTTTTTTAATGAATCCAATTAATAAACACATATATTTATAATAGCTACTGCCTCCATTACACTGTGAGACCAACAAATATTAAATGATGTAAAAGAAGTTGATGATTATAAGTTACGATTAAAGTAAACACGAACGTTGTTAATAAAATAAAAATTTCCATGTCGTTTCGTCCACTTTAATTAATGTTACGAGTATAATATTATGTATATTAACATTTACATGCAAGTATTATCAAATTCGTTTTAAATTTCGTAACTTGACTTTATTGATAAATTTAATTGGTATATTTATGCATTATATTATAGATAAAAACTCGAGATTAATTTAGTACATACTCGTATTTATAATTTGTTTCGAGAATGCAGGAAGCTGTTCTATAAACTATTAAAAATATTTACTTTATTGAATAAATCATTTGGCGTAAGTTGTTTTTATGTTTAATTGTTAAACTCATTCATTACATTAATCGATTAAAGTAATCGATTTCTTATTTTAATCGTGACTTAAACTTATTTTGAAAGTTTCCCGTCTTCCAGATTATGAATTGGCCCAAGTTTTTATAACTTAAAATAGAAAAATATACCGTTTTTTTAAACCATATTTCAACTTATTACAATTGGGCCCAGAAATCCCCGTCTCCTTTCACGTCCTATTTTTCCACCCTTAGAGATGATATTTTTTCTTAAGTTTTATATTATATCCTCTAATTCTGAATCCGCATATCCGCAACCTCTGAAATACAAGTTATTAATATAAGAATCTTTAAAATCGGTACAGCGGTTTCCGAATAATCGATGAACATACATGAGCACGCGTCGCATATAGAACCTTCTCGCTTTTTGAACTCTGCTAAAAACTTACAAACTTACATAATACAAACCACAGCAAAAGAATAACATGTGTTTACTACTCACTATTCATAACAACACGCTCGACATAACTGACGTAACAGCAGCTGCGTGGAAGAATTAGTAATTCGCTTGCTTGACATTGACAACCCACAACCGTATAAGTGTATGGTGCTGATGACTTACTTGTTAAACTTGCCAAAATTTGAATTTGTCAACGGTTTTTGGAACGAAGTTCCTTATCGGACGGTACGGGTTTGGCGGATGGGAGCTAGGCGACAAAAAGTGTAAAATTTTTTCGTCACTACCCCTTGTGTCATAGTGTATTTTATTTTAAATGACATTTCATTTTAATAGACGCTAATTATTAATTTATATTTGTTAATCAATAATATAATACGTTTATCAATAATAATATACTATGAAAGGAACTTTGTTCCAACCGCGTTTTCCACGACATGCGTACCCAATTCGACTGTATTTTTTTTATGTATGTTACCATATAACTTTTTTCTAGGTGAACCGATTTTGATGATTCTATATTTATGTGCTTCACATGTGATCCCATATAAAGTTGATCAAGGTCTGACCAATAGTTGTTGATTTATCCTTAACAATTTATATTGAAGTCGGTTGTAAGAAAGTTTTTATTTTACTACTTTTTTTATTTATTTACACTTTATTGTTTAAACTTAAATAATATTTTACAAAGGGCGGACTTCTCGTCTTTCTCGCCGCTTTTAATTTTTTTTAAATATTTTATATGATAACGTACTCTTGACTGATTTCGCTTACGGAAATAAAGAAATGACACACTACACTTGAATATTTCGGAGGACGATTTACATTGAGACACAATATAGGCCACCTCAATTGAAGTCAGTGTAGCCAAGTCGTCTGTCTATATCTTCTTTTGTATTACACTAGCTGTTGCCCGCGACTTGCCCGCGTATAATTTATTACGATTGGATTTCATGGGTTTTAATTTTTTTGCGCGGAACCCTAATTCTTTTTCTAAAATAAAAGTAGCCTAAGTTACGTCTTATAATATTAGCTATATGCCAGTGAAAGGCTCGTCAAAATCGGTTCAGCCGTTTCGGAGATTAGCCGGAACAAACAGAAACAAAAGACAGAAAGACCGACAAACATTTTAAAAATTGTGTTTTTGTTATAAGTACCGTATGGACTTTCATATGCATTTAGTAAAAAGCTGTTATTTTGACATTACAAACAGACTCTTCAATTTTATTTAATTGTATAGATAATGCAAATTTATCGACATATACCCTAAAACTTAAAATAAAATTTGTAAAAAAACATATACAAGTCGTAAAATTCAAAATTTTGTACAACAGACTTCAATATAAATAAAATCAGAACATCATCAATTTAGTCAAAGTTATAATTTTAGTATTAGAATTAACTTGAATGAATATAATAATATTACCCTATGATCCTCGTTGGTCGAAATAAAAATGCATTACAAAACCATGACGGCTCCGTGGCGCAGTGGCTTAGCAATGAGTTGCTGCGCTGGGGGGCGCGGGTTCGAATCCCGCACGGAACAAGTATTTGTATGGCCTATAAATGATTGTTCCGGGTCTGGATGTTTGTCCTTGTGAAATTTGTGTTTGTAAACTGCCTCCACGATACAGGAAAAAATCCTAGTGTTTTTTAAATGAATAAAAAAAAAAAAGTCAGATCTTGATCAAATTTATATGGGACCACATTAGAAGCATCGGTTTGTAAAAGGTAGTGTTTTTTATTATTTTTTTCATCTTCGTTGTTATCCCGAAAACAGTCATGAGCCCTTCCCAATAGCCATGTTTGCAGATTGGTTAATGGAATATCTTGTGATACTCATCTCATGCCGATTTGTTTTATTTAACAGAATGAAATCAAATTTACACGCTATTGACTCCTAGTAGTGGGTGAAATACCGCATTGTTTTCAAAATTAACCCTTTCCCTGTCCCGTGAATCATATATAAAAATTATGTGTCACGTTGTTCGTCCGCGATTTACTCCTAAACTACTGAACTGATTTCAATCAAAATTTTGCACACTGTGTGCAGTTTGGTCCAACTTGAGAGATAGGATAGTTTTTATCCTGATAAGTGACACTCAATATTTTTTTATTACGAATTTAAGGATTTTTTATATGATGGGCCGTCGAAAAGGGCAGAACAACGTCTGCCTGGTCAGCTAGTTACATATTATAAATTTTAGTTAAAACTTTTTAGTCTAAACTAATTGAGAGTTATATGTTATACTATACAGCCACACTGCAGCGCCATGCTGCTCGCATGGTAAATGATCACGTTATCACAGTATAGCGGTGTAAAATAATTTAAAATAAAAATTTTGTACAACCGACTTCAATATAAATTATTAAGAATAACTCAAAAACTATTGGTCAGACCTTGATCAAATTTATATGGGACCATATGTGAAGCACCAGCATTAAAATAAAAATCGAAATGGGTTCACCCAGTAAAAAGTTATGACGTAACACACATAAAAAAAATACAGTCCAATTGAGTACCGTCTCCTTTTTGAAGTCGGTAGATAACAACATAATGCCACTGCGTTTCCTATAGTAAGAGTGGGGAACCGGAAACCCTTTTTAGTAGTAACGAGGCAATTCATCTTGGTCCTCGGTGTTTTGATTCATTGGTATCGGAATATTGATTCTTATTTGATGATTTATGTAGGCGTTTATAAACAAACCATAGCATACACCAAACATCACGTAAACTGTGTGCTCGTTTGACATACATGTTTCTATGAAATACTATAATATTTATTACGACTTTTTTTCTGTCTTGGAGTCCGTCTGGGTATGATTTTACCTATTTTCTGCCGACTTCCAAAAAGGAGGCGGTACTCAATTCGACTGTATGTATTTTTTATGTGTGTTACCTCATAACTTTTTACTGGGTGAACCGATTTCGATGATTCTTTTTTATTTGAAAGCTGATACTTCTCGTCTGGTCCCATATGAATTTGATCAAGGTCAAACCAATAGTTTTTGAGTTATTCTTAATAACTTATATTGAAGTCGGCAGTACAAAATTTTTAATTTTTAATTATTTTTGTCGGCAAAAACAGTGCATGCACTGCTGTGTTCCGGTGTGACGGGTATACAGAGCCAGTATGATTACAGGCTTTCCTTCTTAGTCCTTAGAGGTGACAACGCACAGACGCGTTGTCACCACCAGCCGTCGTTGTTTAAATTTGGTTACAGGTGTCCATGGGCTGCAGCTTACCACATGAAGTGGACTGTAAATTCGATTTTCACTTAAATTTAAAGAAAATACGTAATAAGTAATAGTATTATAGTATTTTTCGCCATATCTATATTTCGCCACCAGGCATGCATTTCTTGAAAAAGTAGCCCTCGTACCGGTAATGCTGTTTCTTTATTCCTTTATCAGAAGTCTAATAAAATTTATTTACAATTCAATACGTTACTAGAGCCCTGGGAGGATGTAGACATTCGTAGTTATGAAACGAAATATATTCATTTTATCGACGTAATAAAAACATTTATCTTGTCAACTATATATATATTATTTACTACTGTTTCGATATGAGTTTCCTCATACCTCCATGTGTCATTTTTATTAACAACAATTAGCATTTTATATACAGAATGGAAAACAATAACAGGCTCATCCGTAACTGAAACATATTCATGTTTACATGATTTGGAGCTTATCAGTGTATAGCGAACTCGAACATACCAACCCTCATTTTTTTATAAGATAGGGTGACAAACGGGCACACAGTCCACCTGATGGTAAGTGGTTGCTGTGATCCATAGACATCTACATCTATCCTCAATAAAGAATCAAAATGCAGATGCGTTGTCACCCGTGAAGACTAAGATGAAATGCCTCTTTTCCAGTAAAAAGGGTCTCCGGTTCTCTACACTCACCATGCGAAACACAGCAGCATTAAGCTGATATTTTACGCTGGTATTCTGTAAGAGCGTAGTCCTTCCCCGGTCGAGCCGACCCATTTGTGCTACAAATCTGGCAAAATTCCGCTCAAGACAATTACTGATCGGGGCAAGCTGAGCAACAAGGCCAAGGCGACCCCAACCACGATATTCGTGAATTTCTGCAACATCAGGGGACTTCCATCGAACCTAAATGCTGTCCACTACCATCTCGAGATGGCGAAGCCGGCCTTGCTCTTTTCTTTCTTTTTTTTTGCAAGAAATTCTTTTCTTTTTGCAAGAAAGTTTTCCTTTTAAAAAAATATCTCAGGACCACGCCGCGCCGCCGCGACGCTGCCGCGACGCCGCTGCGAGGAAATTTTGAGGCCACGCCGCCGCCGTGGAATTGACCGTCGGCGCTCATATCTACTACTAATATAGTTGCAGCTACATATATAATATAAGCAGCAACTATTCAAATTTAGTTATTTTCTAAAACATTACTAAGAATGACATTCAAAGACAAAAGTCAAAAGAACATTTTCTAGAACAGATTCATTCTCAAATCCTTGCAGCAGTTAAATATTTATTAACTTAAGTACCTCCGAAGGAGCCGGAGTTATAGCCGAAGTAAGAATTTTTAATTTTTTAGTTTTTGGCCATTTCGACCCCCTAGAAGTGTAATGAGAACATTTTGCCCCTATTCAACCATGACCCTCATGACATCCTCTACATGATAGGCTATTCAAACTGACTAGGCCTAAAATTAGAGCCACCCCTCCAATTTATTTGTAGTCTTTACTTCAAAAAAAATTTGAAAGCCATAGTTAATTCTTCAAATTATAATATATCATATTATGCTCAAAGAATAATAATTCCACAACATTAACACGTAGTATGGGTGTTTCAATGTGAAACTTCCTCCTTCGCCCCCTATCGTGTTTATGAATCAATCTGTCCCCCCAACTGATGATATCAGACCCTTCTTTAGAATTTTTGTATAAAACTTCCTTTGGGCTGCGTATTCGACGAAATATTATTAAACTTTCTTAATTATCATACACATTTATTAAGTAGAAGCATCTGCCTTTGGTTCTCAATTTATTAGTTTTAGTGGCTAAGGTAAAAACTAACAAAATTTCTAATGGACTGCTAAATCCATTCAATTCAAATCAATTGGTCTGTTCCCAAATAAAGTGTTTCTTTGTTTCTTATGTTTTCCTTCACTGTTCAAGCAGGGTAATCAGTCAATCAGCACTTAAAATTGCAATTTAATTTAAACGAGTTGCTGGCGTAACTAGTATGACATTTTATGACGAGTCAGCGCCAAGTTTAGTGCAAGATGCGACAATAATAGAATCTGCCGTTCTACTACTGCACTATACTACTCTATTTTTACAAGGGGAATTGCTTACGCATATCCGCCTCACTAGGACGTGGACGGGTCATGTCGGACTCGCACCGTGTAAAACCTGACGGTGTTCTACCTTAGTCGCTTAGCTGTAGGGCCACGGCAGCGCTTTGAGCAGACATCCGCAGCGCCATCGGCGTCAGCCGCCCTTTGGCGGCCCTTCCTTGGTAAAAGATAGCTCCTCACCCCATTCCTTCTTAGGCAGAGTGCACCGGAACAGAAGGTGCACCTTTTATATATGGCTTTCATCTTCACCTGTGCAATGACTGGATCCTCCAAGTCTGTAATGCTGAGGCTATAGGGTCAGTAAACCACTACAAAGTACCAGTCTTCCTGGACCTAGCGGCGGACCTGGTCTGTATTTACGCCGTTGAACACGTCTCGTCCACGAAGTGAAATGAGAGCGACTCATATTAATACCTGCAATCGTCTCTCTCTGTGGACCTACCTCCACAACATCACCGTGCATTGACTCACCTTACATACAGATCAACACTCCTTTTCCCTTGCGATTATGTTTGTGAACCCTGGAATGTATGTTTGTAAACTGCCTTCACGACACAGGAGAAAATCCTAGTGTGGGGGTAACGTTTATAAAAAAAAAAGAAAAAAATATTGCGACTAGTTATCGGTTGTTTAAAGCCGCGTCTCCACCAAAGTTTTGTTGCCAACACAACAGTTGGTAACAAAACTTGAAACAATGTCGGGAACCGTGTTGCCATTTTCGGCGGCAACATCAAAGGAATACGCTTGTTGCAAATATTTGTTCCCTCGGTGGAGAAGCTTGTTGGAAACAGTTGTAAACAGTTGGAAACATAACTGTTGTCAACATTTACGGTGGATACGCGGATTTAAGCAAGGGGAGAGGCCACCTCATTCACCGCAGTCACTCACACGTATCCAGAGCGCAGCGTCGTCAAGCCTACTCGGAGTTCGTCTCGGGACAGAAATGTGGGTTCCTCTTCGTTCAATAGGGTGACCAAGCTGCGGCTAATGTGGTTTAAGATGTTTATTTCTCAAAAGAATTATAATTCACTTACATGAGAAATGTTCACAATATTACATAGCTTAATTCAAACGGCACGACACACAAACAAAGTGATAATAAAACAAAATGACACAGTTTTCTTTAAAATCTAAGGTAAATAATGTAACAAAAAGAAAAGTTTTAAGTGCAAAGTAAAATAATAAACGTAAAATGCAACGATTAAAAATAGCATTCATTTACACTATTTGGTTCGAACGCAGAGTGCAAAAATATTCATATACCGACATTATGCTTCGCTTAATCGAATTGACGTTGAACTATCGACACTGGAAGTGATATGCATCCTTAATTGAGCGTAATTACTACTTGGTCAATGCTATATAAGCTTTCTTAGATATATTTTTTAAACTTTCTACCAGTATATACATATATACAAATATACACACACACATACATATACATATACATACATGCACATACACACACATACAAACATACACATACACGTACATATACATGTGTGAATACATTATTTACATACCAATACATATATATGCACATACACATACACACACACATATTCACATTCAAGTTTTATTAATCATAATTGTATTAAGTTGAATCAAATATAATGCCAATTTAATAACATTTTAGCATTTTAGTTTACGTATTAATATTTTAATCATCCAATGATTAACTACAATTTAAGCGAAGTACCAAATCACCTAGATTATGTGTTTAGAAAATAAGGTTTTAGTAATTTTTTAAAGGTTGTCATAGATTTGGCATCCCTTATCTATTTTGGTAGTTTGTTGTAGATTAAGGCACCTTCATTCAAAATACATTTTTTACCGTAGTTAGTACGTGCTGTACGTAGTTTTAATTCTCTGTAAAGTCTTGGTCTTAGTTTTGTTATAGGTTTATTTTTTGTAAATGTTATTTCTGTACGAATGCTTTTATTTAGTATTTTACGTACTAAAATGCAAGTACAATATTTATATGTTTGTGATATATTCATGATTTTAATATCCTTATAAACTTGGGCCGTTGGAGTAAGAAAGTCGTAATTAAATAGTACCTTAACCAGTTTATTTTGTGCTACCTGTATTGTTTCTATATTTGTTTTTGCTGCTGTGCCCCACGCCTCTATAAGGTATTCAATGTGTGGTTTGACTAACGAATTATAAATAGTGTAACGCACGTCACGTGGGAAACATTTCACTATATTTCGCAGTGCACCAGTAAGAGAAACCAATTTAGATTTAATATTATTTATATGAGACTTAAATGTCAAATGGTTATCCAACAACAGACCAAGGTATTTTTCATGATCTACCTTAGAAATTAGTTCACTATTTATTGTCAAAGGCTGATAGTTACCAATTTTTTTATTTTTTGATGTAAAAATTACGTAGTGAGTTTTGGTAATATTTATAGTAAGAAGGTTAGATTGAAACCAAGTATTCAATATATTAAGATCTGATTGAGCATCGGCAATCAATCGAATATCCGTAGTAAAACAAACATGTGTCGTCTGCATATAACGTTATGTTACCTTTTAATCCTATACCCTTAATATTATTGATATAAGTCAGAAAAAGCAACGGCCCTATTATAGAACCTTGGGGTACTCCAAAAGTTATTAATTTTGGTTTGCTTTGATTAGAACCAATTTTTACTACTTGATATCTATTGGATAAGTATGATGCAAAAATATTCAAAGCAGAACCAGAGATACCAATATATTTTAATTTACTCAGTAACAGTTCATGACTAACCGTATCAAACGCTTTCTTAAGGTCTATAAAAATACCTAGTGCTAATTGTTTTTTGTCTATGCTAACTTTGATTTTTGTGACTAAATCTATTGTTGCCGAAAGAGTATTCGATTTCGGTCTAAAACCGTATTGTTTATCGTATAGTATTTTTTTAGAATTTAAGTAGTATGCAAGACGATTGTATAACGCACGTTCGAAAACTTTAGATAGTACTGGTAATACTGAGATTGGTCTGTAATTTCCGGGATCTGATTTAGTTCCTGTTTTATATATCGGAGTTACTTTTGCTACTTTTAAACTGTCTGGAAATACGCCTTGTTCAAAGCAGTTATTAATGCAATTTACAAGCTCTTCAACAAATATGTCCTTGATGCATTTTATAGATTTTGTTGTTACCCCGTCTAACCCAGCACTAGTGTTAGGATTTAAGTCGTCTATAATTTTACTGATCTCGTGTACAGTTGCAGGTGTCCAATAGGATACAGCATCACTTCCAGTTTCGTTAGTTATTTTGTCTAATACTGGTTGGTTAACTTTAGATATCTGATTTGCCAGGATCGAACCGATATTCGAGAAAAAATCATTAAAACATTCACAGATATCTCTACTATCACTAATAATATAACCCTCGTGCGTGACTAGTTTATTCGGAGCAGTAGTTTCTTTGAGCTTATTATTAGATAGATTATTAATTAGTTTCCACATTTTTGCTGGTTTGTGTTTACAACCTATAAACGCCTTATAATAGTATTCGCTTTTAGTTTTTTGTATTAGATTGCTTACTTCACTTCTTTTCTTCACGAAATTATCTCTTGTACTTTCATTACTTGAATTAGTTTTATATTTATGCCATAATTTATTTCTTGCGTTTATTTCGTTTAAGATATCTTTATTAATCCAATCCCTTCGTGGTAGATTGAGAACTTTGATCTTAGTGGTTTTGCTTTTATTTATGCTAGATAGAATTTTTTCTTCCAGTTTTACATAATCGTGATTATTACTGTTTCCAGTTATTGTATTATACAATTTGGTGTAGTTTATTGCTTTATATTCATATTTTGATAAAACATCTTGCTTATACTTCTTGATCTCAAAATAGATCTGTCTATGATCAGACATAGATGATTCTATTATAGCAAGGTGAAATTGATGTTCTTTGAGACTCGTGCTAACATGATCAATGACAGTATTCGAAGAAGGAGTTAGACGGGTAGAGTATTTTGAATCAATTTTATTTAACAATTTGTAGCCACACTGTTCCAGCATTTCCATATACATAGAAGTTGTACGTTCATGGGATAAAAGATCTATATTGTAGTCACCAAATACCACTGCCCTTCTGCGCGATTCTAATTTTGTTGAGTATGTTTCTATGAATTTATTAATATTGCTGTTGTCAGGCTTTCTGTAGATTACACCCACATCCAGCGAATACTTGTCAACGTGAATCCATAGATAATGATTATCATCAAGACATTGTTCTTCTATAAGATTATGTTTCAAGTTGTTGTGAGCGAAGATTGATACTCCACCACCTCTGCTACTGGGTCTTACGTTATAGTAATGAGTATAACCACATATTTGAAATCGTTTAGCTTCCTCTTCACACTTTATCCAAGTTTCCGTAATTAAAATTAAATGTATCGTAAATTGAAAAGATTTTAAAATACATTTAATCTCTTCAAATTTGCCTGCTTTAACTATACTGCGTGCATTGATATAAAAACATTTTAAGGAGTCTTTTGTCATTATAATATTCTCATACTGAGAAGCTAGTTGGTGAGAGATAGTTTTAAAGGTTGGGATTTGACTATTATGAAATTTTGTTAGTTTTTTGGCGCAATTTCAACTATTTTAGGTATACCTTTATTGTATTTGATAGTTAGGTTTATCTCTCCATTGTCCTTTCGATATTTCAACTCTTCTTTTAGTTTTTTGTAAAAAGATTGTTGTCGAGGCGTTTGATCTGGGAAAATTTTAATGGGATTTAGTTTTTCATTACTTTTAGAACGTAATACAAAAACAGCTTCTTCTGATGTTGAGAAACACACTTTGAGTGGCCTTTGTTTATCTGGCGCATACTTTCCCAGGCGTGTAATACTTTTTGGTTCCGTACAATCATTGGAGATCTTTCTTAATAAACTAAGTACTTCTCCCTTTTCAGTCTCTTTTCTTTCTTTGTAATCAGATGTTTTTGTTTCCATTAATCCAGTTATTATTATGTTTTTGCTTCTAACCAATCGATCGGAAAGTTCTGACATTACAGTTTCTTCTATTGTGTTACTAATAGTTGTTGTGGTAACTGGAGCTATTAGTTTTGTACTTTGGAGGTTTTTAATTTCAGAGTCTAACTTTCCCATTTGTTTGTCATTTTCATTGTATTTACTGATCATAAATGAAACAAGTTATCTATGTTACGCTTCATTTTTTCATTTTCGAATCGAAGACTATCCATCTCGGTCTTAAGATCTTTTACATGTTCCTTTAGTAAACTGACATCTTTCGATATCTTGTTTATAGTTTCCGTTTGATTCTTGTTAATCGATGTTAAAATTTGCATCATTTCTGCCATTCCCTTTCGTATTTCGCTCAGTTCATCTTTAATATCCTGGTCACTAGTATGTTTCCGCTTGCTACGAAATGCAACTTGCGTTGCCGTAGAAACGTCTGTGGCTGAATCTCCCGTAAATAAATTAGGTTGTGAACCACTAAGTCCAGAGCCTATACCGCTTCTAGTAGGTGAGCGTATTGGCATCATATTGATCCGTGGCAAGTATATTCACTCGCGGCGTACCCAACAATGTAATGTCACAATAGCGTAGGGCAGTGTATGCCGATTTACTTTATGCATTTAATTAACTTAAGAATCAAGTTCGTATAAGCGTATTTTATTATTTTTGTAATTACAACCGATAACACGTCCACCCTGTTTGATGTCGCGCGTGTATTTAATGTATTTAATGTAATGATATATTTATTTAAGTATAATTTTAAAAAAAAATCGTCACCCACACATTTTCTGCTGTATCGTGGAGGCAGTTTGCATGCATTTTTTTTTACGTGGTAGAGCCATGCTGCAGCTATATTAGTAATATAGTTGTAGCACGAATGGGTCGGCTCGACCGGGGAAGGACCACGCTCTCACAGAATACCAGCGTAAAATAGCAGCTTAACACTGCTGTGTTTCGTATGGTGAGTGTAGAGAACGGGAGACCCTTTTTACTGGAAAAGAGGTATTCCATCTTAGTCCTCACGGGTGACAACGCATTTGCATTTTGATTCTTTATTGAAGATAGATGTGGATGTCTATGGGTCACAGCAACCTATCTAACACACATGGTCAAAACAACAATATTTATTAATAAACATGAATATCTCTTAATTAATACAATAGTTTAATTCACAAATTAAAGGCAGTAATACGCTTTAATTCGACTTTAATTTTCTTATATAAATCTTTTATTATTTTACTATTTTAAGAACAAATTTGTGCACTTTTAACACAGCACTTATCTTATTACTATACACAATAATCCTGAAACACTTATTATTTGTTTCTACACATAACTGAAATTTTCACAAATTGGTTAAGTATAATAAATATTTTTTTATCCTTATAGTAAGTACATCATTTAGACACCGTTTGAGTCCCATACAAAACGAACAACCAATCTCTGCACGGCCCTCGTCGACTCAGTAGGAGGCTAGTGCTTTCTTTGTCTAAATTGCAACCATCTCTGTTCACTATAAAACAATTTGTTTACCTATGCTATTCTTATGTAGCCATTATGTATCTTATCTCTTATCATAAGAATAAAGTATATTTTTTTCTAAAATAAGTATCTAATTTAATACAAGACTTTTATTCGTATTGCATAGCCGTTCGAAAAAAATGTAAGTAGGATTACGATGGAGGGATACGGTCTTTTGACCATTTAATTAAAGTTAAAAGATGTAGTAAGGACTTTCATTAAATAAACGATATTGACCCATTTTAACCGACATTTTATAAGTACAAGGTTATTATTGCTTACACACTGTCTCATCGATCCAGGTCGTGTACGATGACAGTAATGCACACCCAGTTAAACCACTTATACTAGCCTGCGGTCTGCGATTAGGTTAACCGCCCGCGACACCGATACGTCGCAAAAACGGGGCCGGTGTTACAGATCTTTATTACTTTAAAATCCTTTAGAATGTGTTTTGTTTTCACTGACCGCCTCGTTGGTCTAGTAAGCGGGATTGCTAAGCATGTAGTTCGAATCTCGGGTCGAACCATATCAGTTATTGAGTTTTGTTGTCAAAAAAACTCAGTAGCAGCCCGGAGTGAGGAAGTTTTTTTTTATAGGATAAGGGAGACAAACCAGCTCACAGTCCACCTGATGGTAAGTGGTTGCTGTGGCCCATAGACATCTACAACTATCTTCGTTTGCTAATTAAAATGCAGATGCGTTGTTGTCAGCCGTGAGGACTAAGATAGAATGCCTCTTTTCCAGTAAAATGGGTCTCCGGTTCTTTACACTAACCATACGAAACACAGCAACATTAAGCTGCCATTTTACGCTGGTATTCTGTGAGAGCGTGGTCCTTCCCCGGTCGAGCCGACCCATTCGTGCTACAACTATACTAGTAATATAGCAGCAGCACGGCTCTACCACGTAAAGGTTAGGTAATTCCATGAAAAAAATGTTATTAAGACATGAGTTATTACTAATACATGAGTTATTATTATTAGGTACTACTATTATTTGTTTTTAAGACCTTACTCAAGATAAATGCCTTTCGAGATGAGAGAAATGAAAGTCTTTCAACAATAGGTGTTTCAGCCGAGCCAAATTTGATAATTCCACATATTCACATTGAAGTCAATGGAATTATCAAATTTGGCTAATAATATCTATGTTTAATGTTTGTTTAAAAATTATAAGGGTGAACAGAAGTCAGTTGCTCATGTGAAAATATTTCGCGACTGACGTTGGTTGAGGCACGGATGTATGCGTGAATGTTCTCGTGGCCTTGTCGATGTGCTACGAAGACCGTGGGAATTTAGTTGTATAAGTCCGGTATAACATAACCCCATCCTAACCTTCGCGAAGCGCATGTGTGTTGAGCACAGAATAGAATTTATTTTGTATGTTCAGTGGTTATTTTTTTATAGGATAAGGGTGACAAACGATCACACAGTCCAACTGATGGTAAGTGGTTGCATTGGCCCATAGACATCTACATCTATCCTCGATTACGAATCAAAATGCAGATGCGTCGTCAACCGTGAGGACTTTTACCCGTCGAGCCGAGTGGCAACTATTCTTTCGAACAATTTGCCGATCTCGTCCAAGAGACATATGAAACGGTACGCAGAGGGAGAATCGGAGGCCCTGCCTTCCTTCTTCAAGAGGACCAACCTTGACTCTTTCCATGCGGTGGGGAACTTGACACTTCGCAGACAGTCGGTAAAAAGCTGCCTAAGCCTGTCCCCCAGAGTAGCCAGACTCAGCACTAGGACTCGACCCGGGATACCGTCGGGTCCCGGTGCAGTGTTCCGGGCTCTTAAGCGGCTAACGGCTCGGTCCAGCTCCTCCACGGCTACCACCATCTCATCTTGCCACTCCCATGATAATGGCGGGTAGCTTGAGGGACTTGACCGGTCCTCTGGAAAGAGCGTGCTGATCACCCTTTCCAGCAGGTCCGGATCGAGAGTCTCCGTCAAGGGGGGCGACCAGGGCCGGAGTTTAACCAGCACCATTCTGAATGGGCGCCCCCGGGGATCTTCGTTGAGTCCCTCCAAGAGCTCATTCCAGGACCGAGACCTAGCATTGGCAATGGCGAACTGCAACGCCTTTGTAGCCGCGCGGTATTGCCCTTAGAGTCTGGCTATCTCCTCAGGCGGAGCTCGCCTTCCCCTCCTTCGGGCTCTAGTGTACTGGCGCCGAGTCCGCAGACAGATCGCACGGAGCGATTTCTGCCGACCACCAGTATACCACCCTGTGCTTGGGGCGACCGGTTCTGGGCATCGACAAGTCGCATATTTGCGTCATCGTACCTCGAAACCAGTTTGCTTCCCCTTCCGGATTGGACTGAATCTTCAACTTTTTCTGGCCATGCCGCGACGATGGCGGCGGCTTCGAGCTCGTCTCGGTCTAGCCGCTTGAGAGACCAACGCCGCAGTGGGCTGCCTTCCCGGCGGCTGGAAACACTGGCAGGCTGGCGAAGTATGACATCGAAAACGATGTGCCGATGGTCGGACATTGTGACCGCCTCCTCCGCCACTCGCCACCCTGACAGTATTTGCATTGCAGGAGGAGTAGCCCACGTTAGATCCACAATGGACTCCCCCTGCCATCGCACACATGTGCTTATGAACCCCACATTCACCACTCCATTACAGTCTCTCCCTTCGGATCGTCTCTGGTGTTACCCCAGGCCCTAGAATGGGCGTTAAAATCTCCCAGGACGATCAAAGGACGGGGTTGGCACCTGCGAACGCAGTTCGCCACCTCGTCCAGAAGATGGTGGTAGTGGTACCTATTCAGAAGAAATCCTTAGCAGAAAATGAGTCATACCATTTCTTTAAACTTTTTTTCTAATTTCTAATATTATTGAAAGACAGAAAATGTTCAGCTTAAAATATTTTGCCAATTTTTTGAAGTCATTTTTTGGAAACTACTAAACTACTGTTTGGACCAAACCCACGGTAATAATGTCACGGTAGGTTAAAGTGCGGCTGGGGTGTCCCTGGTCCTGGTATATCACATTCCAGTACACTGAATATTTCTTTCAACGAATTTTATAGCTCTCAGTGGGTTGAAACGTTAATATAGATAAGTTACAATAACTCATTAATTTATTAGGAAAACAACCCAATCACTGATACTATATAATACTGATGAATATTATACCTTTGGACAACCAGGCGGTCGGCGGGTCTTTACCCCTTTGTTGTCGATATTCCACGCATCCAACCAAAAGGTTTTTAATAATCTGAGGAGTGGAATAATTTGCCGGTATCTATCTTTCCGTCCGAATACAATCTAGGCGTCTTCAAGGCAAGATTGAATAGGCTTTTGTTACGCTAAGACAGTGCGATTTACCATCTAGGGCTGCATCACCACTTACCACCTGGTGGGATTGTGGTCAAGCACTGGCTTATAATAAGTAAAAAAAAATAATATGAACCAATATGTACCCTCACCCTCAATTCATATTTTAACTAGAGTAAACGATTTTTAACAAATCATTCTTCGCATATATAAGAAGAATCTAAGAGAAATAAGAGATGAGACTCTAGTTAAAATAAATATTAAGTATTTTCATACCGAAATTGTTAATACAATAGTTATTTTACACAATATTCATTTGAAAACCGATCAGCGAAGTACGCAATAAAAATTGCGTAAATAATTGTTGTATACAATATTATACAAAGTGGCACTTCACAGGCTTATTCTCTGCCGTTTTTGTTTCATGGCGGCTTGGCCGGGTCAAGCACCTGCCCGCTCTAATTAGTAACGTCTTCATTGTTCTCGCCAACTCTATAACTTGTACTATTCCCGGCAACTCAAGTATATAAGTATGACATTAACTTTCTAGTTTATGAAAACGTGTACTTAAGAAAAAAACCCTTGAGTTTTCCCGCAATATTCACGCATAACAAGCCGATTGATAATCGCAGTATTAAAAAACATTTTTTTTTATAGGATAAGGGTGATAAACGAGCACACAGTCCACCTGATGGTAAGTGGTTGCTGCAGCCCATAAACATCTATATCTATCCTCTATTACAAATCAAAATGCAGATGCGTTGTTGCGTTGTCACCCGTGAGGACTAAGATGGAATGCCTCATTTCCAGTAAAAAGGGTCTCTGGTTCTCTACACTCACCATACGAAACACAGTAGCGTTAAGCTGCTATCTTACGCTGGTATTCTGTGAGAGCGTGGTCCTTCCCCGGTCGAGCCGACCCATTCGTGCTACAACTATACTACTCGTACATAATATAGCTGTAGCATGGCTCTACCACGTATTTACTTATATAGTTACATCATTGTCGATCGATGACTTAGTGGTCATCTAACTAAGCTAGAGTGACTATCCATATGCTGGCTTCTAAGACTTCTACGAAGCAAAATAAGATGATGAATTTTTAAACTGCCACTATACGCTAGTGTAATGTGTAAAACAGTCCTTAGTCTAGAAGAGCATTGTGCTTTAAAAATAATTACGGTCTTCTTACAAAATGTTGTTAGTCTCGGGATTAAAGAAGTATCTTATTCAAGTCCACTGGACTTCTTCATTGATACAGACTCTAGCTTAAACCTGAGGACTCAATACAAACTACTTTTTGTAATAAGATGATCGATGTCGAAAACATTTTTAAGTATATTTCTATGACTATAACTACGAGTATGACATCCCACTACATTACAACCATTTTAAGTGCAGTATTGGACATGGCCTTTCCAAGAATATGTTAGCTAATAGTTGGCAAGCATTTCTTGGACTTCTCGTCACACATACCTCAAAACCTTAAAACGAAATTGTACAACCAATGCGTGTTGCCAGTGATGACTTACGGATCTAAGACGTGGTCCTTCACTGCTGGCCGTATGAGGAAGCTCAAGGTCGCTCAGCGAGCTATGGAGAGGGATATGCTCGGGGTTTCTCTGCGTGATAAACTTAAAAATGAGGATATCCGCAGTAGAACCAGAGTAACCGACATAGTCCAACGGATTAGTAAGCTGAAGTGGCAGTGGGCCGGCCATATAGCTCGAAGAACCGACAACCGACGGGGAAGAAAGGTTCTAGAGTGGCAGCCTCGTACCGGTAGGCGAAGTGTAGGGCGACCCCCCACGAGATGGAGTGACGACCTGGTAAGACATGTAGGAAGTCGATGGATGCAGGTGGCTCAGGACCGTGCTTTGTGGCATTCCTTGGGGGAGGCCTATGTTCACCAGTGGACTTATGAAAGGCTGTAATGATGATGATGATGATTTCTTGGAAGATTTGCCAATACTCACCACACTTTGCTGGTGCGCTGGTGAGCGCAGAGCCAATAGCCCCTCGTTGTTTCTTCCTATTCGTCACTCGGTCGGTTCGTCAACCAAAAAGCCGCATCGCGTAAGGCGAAGTTGATATTTGAAAAAAAGAAAGTTCGCAATTTCCCTCTCATACTCGTGACATCTGTAACATCCCGTTTAAATATTATATAAATGTACATAATAGTATTTATTTTTCGCAAATAATAAATATCTTAGTTCCTTGTTGGTTGCCTCTTTGTAGAGATGTAACTTATGGATCAGATAGAAGGCTTTGACGTTTGAAAGCATAACTAAACATACGTTTCTATCGTTAAAACTTAAAGAAGTTATTTCAAACTGCTACGGAAAACAGTTCGTTTGCAATCTATGTAAGTTGTGTTATATGAAATTGAAAATTGTTTAACGGTAGCGCTACAAACTGCCAGCTGTTGAATCGGATGCTCCAGTTTTACTGGCTGATAACCAGGTAACTGGTTGTTATACTCCGTGATTATATCTGTGCCAAACGATGCGTCATAGTTTGCGCAAGTGTTATTGCTGTTCCTGATGTTCCATAATGCGTACATTTTTGTTTAGAAAAATGTTGATACAAATTACTTAGTTGCTCTCTGGTTGGTTCATTATTGATATACACAACGTTCCCGTAAACTAAATGCTTGCTGTGGCCGTTTACTACACACTGGCTTTACGTAAGATTGGTGTAAGTATAGCTAGTATTTAAAAAGTTTCGATCAATCAATATGTGTGTAACCATCATTAAAAAGTTGTAAATTTATTATGCTTACGTGGTAGAGCCATGCTGCAGCTATATTACTGGTATAGTTGTAGAACGAATTGGTCGGCTCGACCGGGGAAGGAACACGCTCTCACAGAATACCAGCGTAAAATAGCAGCTTAACACTGCTGTGTTTCGTATGGTGAGTGTAGAGAACCGGAGACCCATTTTACTGGAAAAGAGGCATTCCATCTTAGTCCTCACGGGTGACAACGCATCTGCATTTTGATTCGCAAACGAGGATAGATGTAGATGTCTATGGGCCACAGCAACCATTTACCATCAGGTGGATTGTGTGCTCGTTTGTCACCCTATCCTATAAAAAAAATGCTTTTAATACTCCGTTTCGCCAAATGTCGATTTATTAACTTAAGAAATAAACGGTTGGTACGTTAAAAATTGGACCAAACTTATTTTTACTTTTTCTTTTTTAAACAAATTTGTGGGACACTCCTACCAATTAATGCTTTTATACGTGGCAGAGCCACTGCAGCTATATTATGGTATTAGCACGAATGGCTCAGCTCGAGCGGGACAAGACTACGCTCACACAGAATACCAGTGTTAAATAGCAGCTTAATGCTGTGTTTCGTATGGTGAGTGAAGAGAACCGGAGACCCTTTGACTGGCCATTTCATCTATGTCATGTCTATTGGCCATACTATCTACTTACCATCAGGTAGAATGTGTGAAGAAGGTAGAATGTGAGAAGAATGTGTGTCGCTTGTGACCCTTATTCTATAAAAAAATAATCAAAACCTATTAGGAAAATATGTTTAAAGAAAGTAGCAAACGTTTACATTTTTTATACTCGCAAAAGTTTGTTAAAAACTTCATATCAGTTTACTGTCCTTATTTCAAATGCTTATATTATGAAAACCTGATCTATCAAACTTAAACACGGGTTTTATAATAATAACCGTGATATTTTTTTTACTGTTTATTAGGTAATCATTTGTTTTGTAAATTATAAATATGCGATAAAATATTTTTCTTCGACGATATTTAGGTACTGTACAAAACTTGGAAAGAGTATGAATGGTAATCATTAATGTTTATATTATTATTTGTCAATAATACAGGTTACTTATCGACAAAAGGCAAACCATTCTTCGGAAATAGAAAATAAAATAACGAAAAACTCCGTTATCATAACGACATCGTACCACGCTACGCTAAGTTATGTCAACTGATATGATAACATTCGAAATACATACCTTACTACATTTTAGTAAAGACGACCTTGTACATTACAAATCCTATCGTTCAAGTGGATTATCGCGGGTAACAGCTAGTATAAAATAAAATTAATTGAACTGATCCATATCTACATACGTGTCTATTAAATTTAGCATGCACCTTTGAGTTACCTCTACCAGTTCCTGTAATAAGACAAGTTGATACATTTATATCCTTAAAATAGATTCTATATTACTTAAAATCGAACGCAATATTGCGTGCACCGCAGCTCAGCGGTAGAAAGGGTGATTACCTTTCCAAGGGGACTAGCACTAAAAGGCAGTTATAGTGTTTTTATAATCAGTTACAGCGCTTTTATATCTTGAAATTATCAGTAGCAGCACTGAGTCAGGACGTTTGTTTTGTTTGCTGTGTTTCACCTCGTGTCTCGGAAAGCACGTAAAGCTGTTGGTCCTGCGCCTGATCTCTCTCCGGTCGTGACGGATTGCCTATGAGAATGAGGAAATAGTGCACCTGTACTTACGCATACACTCGGGCTCTTTAAACCTGACCTGCGCAGATGGCTAGTCTCCGTTGAGAATTCGGTCTGGTGGACATTGTTAAAAAAGAAATACCTTTTAGTCTTATTTTTAATTTTAATTTAAAAATTTAGATAAACGATAGACTTTCAACATAGCCTGAAAGTAATTATGTGATCCAAATTTATCACGTTAGTCTAAGAGAAGCTTGGAAATGGAAAGCGTCAAACACTTAACGAATGCAAGGTAAACTTAATGTAACCATTCTTACTTGAGTTAAAAGGAGAGATGATCACATCGAATGCTGTCATTGCACGTAGGCGAATAACATGATATTGAAGCTTTATAGATACCAGAGTAATTATTCTCGTTGCCATTTTGAATGATAAGTTTTATTAACATTAAGTATCCATGAATTACTTTATTTTTATTTCACAGAAACATTTAATTAATTTATATATTTTTACGGCTCGGTAACGCAGTAGCCAAGCGTTTAACTTCGGCGATGCGAGATTGTTACAAAATGATTAATTATATGGACCTACATATAATTATTCCACGTCTGGATGCCTGTCCAATTGTGATTTAAAACGTCTCTATCGTGCAGGAGAAAATCTTATTGATATTTTTTTATAAAAACAAGCCTTCAATGGAAAATCCAAGATGAAATGTGAAACGAAAAACTGTTTCGAGTAATTCCTTTGTTTCTTTGCAGTGCTTTAATACAAATTTAATGGTGTATGTCTACGACTGTCCAAGGGTAGCAACAATTGTAATCGTCCCACCCTCAGAACATTTTCCGTGTTCTGTGGTCCCAATAGAGGACAAAAAGATCAACACTTATTTCTAAGAGACTGAACTACTGAATCGGAGAGTAGGAGGATGCCATACTTCCTCGACCAAGAGACCAATATCAGTGTGCCAACTAAATACTTTAATCTTAACTTTGCCTTATATTATACTACATGCTAGAAATTTACTAGATTAAAATCTTCAACGTTTCACGATAATGGTGAACAGTTTTCAAATTGCAACAAAAAATTCATTGTAATTTCGTCGACGCCGGTCTTTCTTGCGGTCCCTACTTAGGAGTTCGTTTCGGTAGAATACCACCTTCTTACTTCTGCCGCCAAATAGCAGTACTTGCACTGAGTTCTGGTCTGAAGAATATAGATACCTATTAGATTTACATACAGGCTGTGAGACATTCCATGACAACGCATTTGTAGTCTTGTTTTTGTTGGAGTTGGCTGCAGTTCATGGGCTACAGTAACTAATTATTAACACTTGAGATGGATAGTTCGTTTGTCACTTAAGTTTTATTTGGAGTAGCGAAATTGGCCTTTAAGAAGCTTGGCGTGCTCAGTAGAGTGGGACAGTATTTCATGCCGGCACACTGCCTGCAATTACAAGGCGTAGGTTCGGCCGCACATGAAATACTGTTTCCATCTCTGGGCTGACACTCCCCAGCCAGCCAGCTCCTTCCACTTGACAATCATCAACGACTGAGTCCTTTCCGATCGGCTTGATTCACTGGCGCTGCGAGGAGATGTTGCATCCCTTTGCATTTTCTTTCGCATCCCTTTGCATTTTCATTCGCATCTACCACGGGGAGTGCTCTGAGGAATTGTTCGGATTAATCCCAGTCGCCAAATTTCACGAACGCACATCGCGGCAAAATTCGCGATACCACCCTCACCATCTGGATGCTTGGCGGTCCACCACAGTACGCTTCACTAGGAGTTTTCTTCCGCGTACGACTTCTCTGTGGAATAGCATATCACCGGTAATTTTTCCGGACCGATACGACTTAGGAACCTCAAGAAAAGGGCTTACTCGTTTCTAAAAGGCCGGCAACGCATCTGCAATTCCTCTGGTGTTGCAGTTGTTCATGAGCGGCGTTAGTCACTTATCATCAGGTCAGCCGCATGCTCGTTTGCCCTCTCTACTATAAAAAAAAAATTAAAAATATACTAATTGTCACCTCTTTTTATTTTTTAACCCAATCAAGGTTTGAATACAACATCGTGGTGGAATGTACAAACGTCGAGGAATAATTATTTGTAGACCATACATATAATTGCTCCCTGCTGAATTTAAACCAAATGAATTTAAGCCAAAGGCTCACCCAGACGTTAGTTAAGGGATAGTGGCGATTTTGTCATCAAGAGTACATTCGTGGTGGTTCCATATAAGTTTTAACCAGATATTATTACTTAAATGATCAACCCTAGTCCCTAGGGGTGACAATAAATCTGTATTTTGGTTAGGATAGATGTAGATGTTCATGAGCTACAACATACACTAACCATCAGGTGAACTGTGTGTTCGCTAGTCACCCTTATTCTATAAAAATGTATATTGTGCATGTTATTTAACTTGACAGGTACCTGTTTGCGTTATTTGAGCTAAGCTATAAGCTGTCATAGCTAATTACCGCATAGTATTTCACATGTTATTTATGTCAAATGTATGATCGTCCTGATTTACAACCACAAATACATCTCTTGATCATCTCATGGGTTGATACTGGAAATTGATATCTCCTTCCGGCATCCGATATAGAGTTTAAGAACATTATGATTTGAAAATAAATTGAATTTACGAGGACTACTTCAATAAACGAACTAGTATATACGATTACACGGTTATCGGTTAACAACGTTTCGTAGCATAAAAACGTTCAGAGCCAATTATAATTGACTTTTCGTATTTCGTTGCACGCACACCACCTTCTTCAAAATATGACGGCACTGTCAGGTTTCAACAGTGCAACGACGTATTCACAAAAACTAATGCGTTTTCAATTATGAATTTTTCTTTTAAAAATTTTTACGACTGGTATCATTGAATAACACCTACAAAGCGATTTTACATATTCAATGCGTATCCATTTCAATTCTGCTATGAAATGATTTAGTTCGCTTTAGCCTATGACTGTTTCAATTTTATAAATGGGCGGACCTCCTACTCAGCGTGCCCTAATTTGTGTCACCAATTTGTGTTGCCAGTCTTTTAACCTAATTACAATTTTTGTTAGCTTAGCGACAATTGAAATCATTCATTTTAGTAATGGTGTGTTTATGAAAATTAATTAGGTAAAATGAAATTATAGATATATAAAGTTCGCATTATTGTATGGCGACAGAACGTAATTGATTTCATGCATTTATTATTTTTAGTGAGATTCACATTGAACCGGTATAGTGGTGTAGATGTGTAAGAATATCCAATAGCCCATCCCGTGGGTGTGGTAAGAGGCAATAGGGGACAACTGAAACAGGTCATGGGCAGCAACATCTTCCCGATAACAACTCAAAATAATAAAAAAAACTGCGGTTGCTAACCCGCCTTTTCAAACGTGGTAGCTATAGAGCAAATGTTGCCCTTGTGAGGCAATCTATGGGGTACGTGTAGGCCTAAATTCAACAGAGGTCTTTTGATAGGCTGTAATGAAATGATAATTGAATAAGATTCATATTATTGTATTGTATCGTCCTGTAACTGCTTTTGTCAAGGCGGCGATCGCTCGGACTCGTTTATTTTATTAACTAATTAGTTAGTAATAATAGTTATTATTTTATTTTATTATTTATTTTTATATTGTTTCTATAAACGATTATGAGAAAGAACCGTATGAACTTATATGTACATCGAAAAGTAAAAATTTAGAGACAAATTTATAATTTAAAATCTTTTTTATTTTAAGGGTAACAAACGGAGTTTTATTGAAACTCAATTATTGCTTCTCTATGATTTTGTGTGAAATCCTACATTAGTCTGTATAGCGTTCGAGATAACGTCTCGCGTATGTTTGTAAACACATAACTGTGTCGGCCATTGTATACTGCAAGACTTCAGAGAAATAAGATGTAATTTAGTTTATTTGTGTATGGTAACGGATTTCACACGCACTCTTTGTTGACTTAGGAATGTGGAGGATCAATAAATGGGAAATACAGATCTTGGATCTGTTGGAACTTTCCAAAAAAAAGTTTAAGTAAAATTCACTTTTATTTTCCGAGTCGCGTTATATGAATGTTTAGTATTGTTGACATATTATGTATTGTAAGTAAGATGTGCTGTAATCACCACATTGAAGGATTGTTGGTGGTGCAATATACCTCGCTTACATGCCTCTTTCCTTGGTGTTTATTTGAGATATGACCTTATGCCGCCAACGTCGCCATTATTATTTTTGTACTTATTTTCTGTTACAAAAGTAGTGTCAAACAAGGTATAATGATATACCTGACGGTCTACTGCAGCCCATGCACATATAACTCGCATTTCATCTCGGTGTCAGTGAACTTGTCACGTCTAAGCCTCATAGCTTTTAATTATACTGGGCCTGGGTCCCTTCAAACCCTTCAATAGATGCACTGTTGCTTGGATACATAAATAGGCTATAGATAAATAGATAGAACTCCCCCACTAGATGGAGTGACGATCTGGTAAGACATGCAGGAAGTTGATGGATGTAGGTGGTCCAGAACCGTGTTTTTTGGTATTATTTGGGAGAAGCCATGTCAGCAGTGGACTTGTGAAAGACTGATATACTAGCTGGCCAGGCAGACGTTGTTCTGCCCTCTCCGACGACCCTTTGTCCTATAAAAATCCTTAAATCGTAATAAAAATATTGAGGGTCACTTATCGGAATAAAAACTATCCTATCTCTCAAGTTGGACCAAACTGCATACAGTATGCAAAACTTCTTTGAAATCAGTTCAGTAGTTTAGGAGTTCATCGCGGACAAACAATGTGAAATGTAATTTATATATAAAGATTATGTACTACTGTCCAGTAAAAACACATACTTTGTTTTTTTATTTTCCCTTTCATACATTCCATGCAAAATAAAATGGAGCCCATTTACCAAAATAAAGGGAAATGTAGAGTCGCAATTCATCCCACAACCATTTATATTCTTGCTAATTGAATGTCCGAAAAAATATCTCAAAATCTTACAACGTAAAAACCACATATTCATCTTTGGTAGCGCGAAGTGGCAGTTAAGTTTTAGCTGCAACAATAGGTCTACCTAACCGGTAAATGTAAGGAGACATACGCCCACAAAAGATTTCAAAAATTAATTACTTAGTAAAATAAAATAATGAAGTGTGTTACCGAGTTTTAATTTATCACGCGAATTTTAGCTAATCAACTTTTACCAACTTTAATAAGTGTAATGGATATCCGCAAAGTAACGCCAGTTAATTAAACATAAAACAGACAGTTACACTGGTCTGTGAATAGATTTGGTATATTTTTTTATAAAACAAGTGACAAACACGTTTGACGGCTCCGTGGCGCAGTGGCTTAGCAATGAGTTGCTGCTCTGGGGGGCGCGGGTTCGAATCCCGCACGGAACAAGTATTTGTATGGCCTACAAATAATTGTTCCGGTCTGGATGTTTGTCCTTGTGCAATTTGTGTTTGTAAACTGCCTCCACGATACAGGAGAAAATCCTAGTGTGGGGGTAACGTTTTAAAAAAAAAACTTACAGTGATCACCACATCTGCAGCCATACAAAGAAGGCTACATTTACGTTGTCACCTCTGAAGACTAAGATGGAATGACGATAACTGAAGACAACTACAGTAATAATACATTCCATCTTTGCGTCACGGCTATTTCTGCGTATCTTAGTAACAGCAAAACAAGAGTATTGTTAAAAGACTAAATAGCCGAGAGGACACGGTAGAAGAAGAAAACTGAGGATCACAAACAGATGATGAGCTAAGGCCCGAAACCTCCCAATCCCAATTGACATTAAAGCAAAAGTTACAGCTGGAAATTGATAAGATTATGAAATCCCCAGATCCTGTAGTACAAGTACAAAATGAATCGGGGCTTGTAAATAGTATTAGACGTGAAATGAGCCTGTTCGAAAATGAAGGAGCCAATAAGTAATTATTCTATATTATACTTTTTTTGTTAATAACGTTTTCCACAATATGTTGATACAACACATTGCGGACCTTTTAGGAAGATAGTCGTTGACAGTATCTTAAGTTATTAGGGCGCCCAAGCGGACATAATAAATTAAGGTCATTGTAGTACTTGCTTCGTCGTTTCCACTAATAGTTCACATGCACAAACACTTAGTACACAAAATTGTATCACTTTTATGTATAAAAATCCACTGCAGGTCATTATAAAAACGATAAATTATTTCTCCTTTAGTATTTATTTAGTTTTGAAGAAAGTAGCTTTTATTTCAATGCCACTTTTTAAGGGCCAGAGCGTAACGAGTATCTGACCATAAACAATAATTGCTACCATAAAACGCAACAGCAGTAATGCATAAATTTAAATTGTAAATAGGAAACGATTCCAAATTCGAACGCATCAAATTGAGAACGCAGACGCGTTACGTTCGGCAAAACGTTTGGATGCGAACCGCGTGCTTCGCCCGGATGCGGCTTAATGCGGCAACAAGCATCCGTCACCATAACTGTCACTGTCATAAACGGCGACTATTTTTAATTATGCACGTTTTTATCATTAGCATACACATCTGCACTAGTTGAAGAGGCAGAAAGCCTTTTAAGATTATTAGAAAAAATATAATGACTTTTTTATTTTTTCTTAAATTTATTCTTCTAAAAACTATTTTTAATTTATTCTAGAAAAGTGTATAATAACATCAGTAGTACTCCGAAAACGTAATTTTTATTATTGAGCTCTTTATGTTAATTGTAGAAAACCTAAATTAAATTAGTAAGACTAAAAGCAACCTAGAATGCCAGGGAATCCACTTGGATATTTAACGCGACGAGCAGAGCATAAATAATATAGTATCGTTATCGGCCACAGCAAAGGAGTCAACTTTTACCCAATAAATAAATAAAATATTTTATAAATACTATTTTAAAAATGTATATAATTGTTGCTCGGAGTGTCGATAGATGCGACAACTAGACTAGACTAATGTTAATATTTTATTTTACAAAAATCACTGTTATTTCATAGTTTAAAGTTTTCTCTTCTGTCAGCAGTCCCCAATGACTGCCGTTTTTTCTTTAATTTTATTTCATAGCCCTTCATAAGTCCATTGCTAAACATAGGCCTCGCCCAAGTTATGGCCACAAAGCACGGTTCTGAGCCTACTGCATCACCAGATCGTCACTGCGTCTATCTAGGAGTGCCTTCCTACACCTCGTTTTACTCTGGTTCTACTGCGGATATCATCGTCACGGATTCTATAATATAACGCAGAGAAATTCCGAGCATATCCCTCTCTGCAGCTTGTTGAGCAAACTTAAGCTTCCTCATACGGCCAGCAGTGAAGGACCACGTTTCAGTTATGTCAACACTGGCAACGCACTGGTTGTACATTCTTGTTTTAAGATTTTGAGACTTAGTACCTAGACGAACAATTTGTCCTGGGTAAACATACTTGTCAACAACTTCGAGCGTAGTGCTGCTAATAACTACCGGCATAGTGTATGCCATGGACATGGCTATTTTCTACCGACTTCAAAAAGGAGACGGTACTCAATTCGATTGTATGTTTTCTTATGTGTGTTACCTCATAACTTTTTTCTGCCTGAACCGATTTCGATGATTCTTTTTTTATTTGAATGTTGGTGATTCTCAAGTAGTCCCATATAAATTTAATCAAGGCATGACCAATAGTTTTTGAGTTTTTCTTAATAATTTATATTGAAATTTTTAATGTTTAATTATATTGATTGAGCATGTGTTATAATGTTATTAGATTAGGACGAGTGGCCGTTTGACGTACATGACGAAGACACTCTTGTGTCTTGTGTTTCTTCGTTCTGAGTGGCGGTGGCAAAAAATGTTTGGCGAACGTACCCTCCACATCACACTGCACAGGTATAGGCTTCCACTAGATACAGTGACGACCTTATGAAACGCAGGAAGTCGATGTATGTAGGTGGCTCACGACTATACTTTGTGGATAATCTATAGGGGCGGCCTAGTTCAACAGTAGACTGTTGTATGTGTATATACTCGCATAATAAGAAAGAAATAAAAATACAAAGGTTAAGATCAGGATAAGAGTAAGATCGTTCATTGCAATGCATTTAGTATTAAATGCACTGCAATGGACGATCTTATCACTGACCGGTTTCTTTAAGACCAAATACAACCTTATTAATAGACAGAATTAAAACAGGTCAAAAATCTCTCCATACGTTAATAGTCTGATTTTATTGCAGTATTATATTTAGACAGAGTTTCATTCATAAAATAGTTTATTAGCTAGACCCCGCATAACTTCGTAAATTTTTGAAGGGTCAATAGATTCCTGTTAACCTCAATTTAATTCGTTTCGGCAACGGAAAGTGGTACAATTGGATAAATTGAATTGCTTTGTTGATTTCAAAATAAATCACGCAGCGGGCCGTCAAAAGTGAATCAGCGAGATTTTTTATAAGTCAAGCGAAGAAAATAGTTTGCTGACCGTTTTAAAATAGATGGGCGAAATTAGAACAGAAAGAGTCATTCTTATTTTTTTTTGTGTATTTTCAAACAAACACACGCACGCATTTTTTTAATTGCAAGGAATTATTATTTTCAAACCGTAACATTGTTTTTAAAACTGATGAAATACGAATAAAAATGGTCCTATGACTTTTTACGATAAAGTTAAAATTTTTGCGGAGTTATGAATTTTAAAGGTTTTAAAAATCCTAAACAGATACTTTTGACTCGTTAAAAATATACAGGTGTAATGTTATTACAAAGGAATGCACTAACACAAGAAAATGAAACAAATTAAGACATTTAAAGCACATTTATTGGATTGAAATTTCTTACGAGTGCTCAAAATGGCGTTCAGTATTTGACAGGTAGTATAGCTATTAAAGAATGCTACAAAAAAAACAGGTCGAGAAAATTCCTTCATTTGTGATCTTGGCACCGAAAAGATTGGACAAGATTAAACAGTTTAGAAAATTTGGTAAATGTCCCATAACTCGAAAACCGTGAAACTTTTACTGGGTACGTTTTTTTTTTTGTTTTCTGAACAGTTATAATGTACCCCACCCGTAGGTAAAGGTCTATCCACTCTTTACGCCACAGCCTGTATGTATAAAGAAAAGGAATAAAATATAAAAGATTTTTTTTAATATTCTTTGATGAAATACGAATAAAGAAGGTCCTATGACTTTTTACAATAAAATTAATATTTTCGAAGCTAGGAATAATAATAAAAATTACTAACAACGAAGGTTAAGAATTCATTTCAATTAGGTATCCTACAGATTATTTAATTTATTTGAAATATGAATAAAATAATAGGCTGACTATCGGCGCTTTTTGCCAACCTACTCGTCAACTAGTGGCCGACTATAAACATGGCCGGATAGTCGGCTTTTCCGATTACTCGTTACATCTCTAAAAAAAATGCTTGTAATTTCCTTGGACTGTTTTCTAAAAGAGTTGTTTATGATTCCAGGCAACTGGGCCGCAATCTCATCATCCCGGGTGGCACCCGAGTGATAGACGCCACGGGCAAACTAGTGATGCCCGGCGGCATTGACCCCCACACCCACTTGGAGCTAGAGATGATGGGCGCGAAGACCGCTGATGACTTTTACACGGGGACCAGGGCTGCTGTGGCCGGTGGTACCACAACAGTCAGTAAGTAGTTTTTAAAAACAGTAATAACAATGCTGTGTTATCTCTAATAATGTTCTCATTGACCACTCTCACAATACTTAAAATACTTGTATGTTTCACGACAGTAGGCGAATGGCGGATTCGAACCTACAACGTTTTGACTATCTCAGCGGCAAGCGTAACTCCGACTTATAAATAATTGTTCCTAGTATGAAACATGCAGTTGTAGCTTAGGGGATGAATGCTTGCCCTAAAATATATATACGTTTAATATAAAGTAAAAGCCGGCTTTAGACTAAAATAGATTAAAATAATTCCCACATAAAAGCTTCCGAAGTCTGTATTAAGACTTCGTATAGAAGAATTAAACCACCTGAATTCAGAAGCTATTATGTGGAATTTATTTTATTATTTTTAAGTTCTTTTCCACCGACTTCAAAAAGGAGGAGGTACTCCATTCAACTGTATGTTCCTTTTTTTATGTTAGTTACCTCGATAACTTTTTTCTAGGTGACCCGATTTCGATGATTCTTTTTTTTTATTTCAAAGCTGGTGCTTCTCATGTGTTCTCATATACATTTGATTGAGGTCTGACGTGTAGTTTTTGAGTTATCCTTAATAATTTATATTGAAGACACTTTTACAATTTTTAATTATTATGCTTTGAAGTCCGCTTTTAGTTTTTATTAAAAGTTTAAATTTTTGACATCTTTGAATGGATAATCCTTATATCGCAAGGTCAAGGTAACAAATACAACGTCGTCTAAATAATTACTTTATAAATTCCATCCCCTAATTTCTCATCCATCCAAATTTATGTGAGACCACCCCTGAAGCTATTTAATTTAAAATCGGTTTACAATAATTATTGACGAATATATCGTCAAATATAACATGCAAAAATAAAACATCCGCTACAAAAGAGTTTAATTTTAGTTCAATGAAATTGTTAATTGCAATATGGTACATATTTGACACTATCATTATTAAATTACTAACATCATATAATTTGAATTTGATAGGTTCCTTTAGTAGGTTAAGAAACTTGGTAATTTTTTTATATAAAAATAAATTAAATGTATAGATTTTAATAATATACCAATACGAAGGTGACACTGAAAGATCTTAAAAAATCAAAAACTGAACAAACTAGCAAGTTATTATTTTTATTATATCTTTTCAAAATAGTGTCCATTTACATCAATACATCGCTGCATCCGATGGAACCACTGAGAAAAGCACTTTGCCCACTCGTCCTTAGAGGTCTCATCGAAGGCATTCCCAAGCAGTATGCAAGCTGTATACGAGCTGTATTGGAGTTCCTTTTTATACTACAGGCTGCATTTGCTGGCTGTACAAAGGCTGTATAAGCGCTTATACAGCTCTTATTAGTAAAAAATTGGCACAAATTATACAGCTTTATGCGTTACTACCGCTGTACAGTAGCTGTACAAACACAAAAGGGGCTGTATAATAGCTGTATTATAGCTGTTATTTGGTGTACAAGGAAACTATTACACTACAAATAATATCTTATAAGTATCTTTTACAGATAAACGTTCTAAATTGGTGTTTGAACAGTATCACAAATGAAATTATGACAAAAATAACTTAATAGGTTAACTTTATTGAATGATGGCGACATTTATAGTGAGTTAAAGATTATATTACATATTAATATTACTTGGATTAGAGTTGAGTTTTGACGGTGATAACTGGTGAATAGAAAGTGCAAAATTAGATTTACGGTAAACTTGTATATGATTTCTATCAAAAAATTGCCGCGCCAGTAAAATAACGAAATAATATAAGAACAAAATACTAAATATGGTAAGTAAATATTGATTTTATAGGTTAGAATAAGAAAATAATTAAATTAGTGAATATGAATGCATATTGGGCCAAGGTGATCATTAGTCAAACTAAAAATAATGTTTTAGGATAAAACTAATGTCCCATATACCTAAATTTACAATTAAAATTTTGTTTTTATAGGTCCTAAAATGGCGACAATTTGCTAAACAGCCTAAAGGATATTTCGAGAGTCTTAGTAGCTCTACTATGTATGTTATGGATTCTGTTATACAGCCATTAGTTTCTAATCAGCTGCATAATAGAATATTTTTATTACTAACGCTGTATAGTAGTTTTTAAAACATCACAGATAATTGTCTTTAGAGATATGTCTAAAAGATGAAAAACCTTTGTCTTAGAAACAACACTTTTATCCCTTCTTCACTTTATCTCATTTAAATAATAATATTTTAAGATTTAATCGTGTTTAAGTAATTTAGTTGTTTTATTTTATGGACAAGGACAAAAAAGTGCTTACTTCTTTCACTTCTTTTAAGACAGAGACTGTATAAAGCCACACAGACAAAATTAATAAATTGAAAAAATATTTTTTTATTTTTGTACCAACCTAAAACCATCGATTTAATCGAAATTATTGTATTTATTTGTATTATATATATTGTATGTATTTACAATAAATTACTACCCCTTTGATTCAGTTAAATTCACAAACCAAACCAAAAATATGACTACCTTTAGCAAATAAAGATTAGCTATACATCTTTTCTTTCTAATGTTAAAAAGTGGAGTAAGGAATTAAAGCTATCTCTTTCTTTGCCAAACAATATTAAGGAAGGCACATTTTATGACAGAATATTTTATCTCGCTCAGCAGTATGGTACCAGTACGAGCATGCTGTTTATTTTGTTATTGTGTTTAGTTGATAGGTAAACTCCTGGTAAGCGCATACGCATATCGTTTTCTATTCATACTCTTACGTCACGTAGGTACGACAAAACCAAAAGAGTTAGCTATTTTATTTGATACATAATTTAACTTTTGTAAAGTAATTTGACTGTGTTGTGTATCTTATACTGGATTTATTTTACATTTTAGAAAAATGTGCCGTTTAAAATTTTGAAAACCATAGAGAAAGGGAAAAATTGCATTTTCATTGTACCAAGTTTGTGGGAATCAAAAGGCGTTTTAAGATGGCCAAAAAAGCGACTAGATGCTAATATAAATAATATAAATCATTTAAATCTACTTAAGATATATTTCTTTCTGTGGCCCAATTCTTCAATTTGCTGGCAAAATAAATAGATTTTTTGAATATTCGCTGTTATTATCATTTGAACTACTTGTGCTGCTGCATGATAAATCATCATAATCAGGTGCCGAAAACTAAGTTAAATTTGACATAACTGTGATCATGATTAACACTGTTTAATGTTTTTGTTACGGAACCTTCTTTGTTAGCCGTCGATGGGATTGACGTTTGACTGTAGCTTGTCTGATTTATTAACGTATTTCTATATTCTTCAGTAGCACTATTATTACGTTGATAATTTGTAATATTTAAATATTCCCTTTTAATCCTTCCTCTAACCGCACCAAATCTTTTTCTTTTTTTACACATATTGATAACAAATTAATTTGTTCACTATAGCACAATATATTAAACACGCAATTACGCATTCAAAATGGCGATATTCTATCACTTATACAAACTTAATCTGTACTATATATACTATAGCTGTTATTTAGTTTTATATCACTCTCATAGACAGAAGTTATAAAACTACTTTATTTACAAGAGTGTACAATTACGCCATAAGAGTACAGAAATAATATTTGAATGCTACTATTATAACACTTAAAGCTGTAATAAGCAAGTGACAGCATGCAAAAAACAGCTTCTATACAGCTTTAATGATAAAATCAGATTGAAGTGTAACAAAATACTTAAAGCTGTATAGTAGAGTTTTCATATTCTGATTAAGAACCCTAAGCTTACTTAGATCCCAGAATACAGACTTTATACAGCTTGAGCTGTATAATAACTCATAAGCCACTCTTATAAGTATACAATCTGTTTTCGACACTCTTATACGCTTCTAATAGAACTCAAAGTTCTATATGGGCTGGTATATTGATGTTCATAACGCTTGTGTGCTGCTTGGGTTTTGAAACGCAGCAACTGCTTCCTCGGCGACCATAAAACGTTTTTGCCTCCAAATGTTTCTTTTATTTTCGGAAATAAATAAAAATCGCAAGGTGCGAGGTCAGGCTATAGGGCGGGTGACCCAGTAATTCCACGTCTGACGTCGCCAAATAGTCGATTGTTTTTGCATAGCGGTGTGCGACGGGGCGTTGTCGTGGTGAAGGAGGATCCTACTGCGATGTCGTTTCTCCCGAACTTTGCCAAGATAAGTGGCAAACAATTGTTAGTATACCACTCTGCAGTAACTGTTTTTATCCTCTAAAACAATTGTTGCGTAATGACCTGTCCTTCCGAAGAACGAGGCCACCATCTTTTTCCTTAGTTGGCAACTCCTCGGAAAGAAACAACCAGACAGCAGACTGTCTCTTAGTTTCAGGATCATAACAATAAATCCAGGTTTCCTCACCCGTAAGTATGAACTTATTTTTTTATTATATCGTTTACAAGTGGCCAATTCTAAAAACTTTCAGTGTCGCCCTCGTATGATTATAATTTGACTATATAAACCTTAGAGTATGCATAAGCAAGCTACGCATACTCTAAGATAAAAACTATGACGTCATTATACGATATTCTCATACATTTTCGTATGAAAAAAATTTTTACTTCTCTCAAAAAGTATTTAATTATTATTTTTTTCCACGGCTTTCTGCCACCAGCGCGGCGCCATTTAGGACTGAGGTTAAATATTTGACATATTTCATAGCGGGGGAAGGAAGGCAATTTGTTCGGAAAATGTATGGATAAATTTTTCTTTCTGTAATATTAGTTATATTTTATATTAATCAGGCTACAAACGCTTAAACCAAACTACGGATATTCCAAAAATTAAAAAATGTGCAAAAAATTAAAGAGCAAATTAAAGGCATTGTTTTGTGTATTTACACATACTAGAAACCAATAAATACACTGCTATATAATACGCAAATTCTCAATTACGTATAATGAAATTGTGTAAAAAATTACTTTAACTCGGTACCAACTAGCGACATCTGTTGAGCGTAAAATTATTAACACTTATTGGCTGGTGTGAATACCCAATTTTGCTGTGAATTTTGTTTGTGTGTGCTGTGTGCTTTTGTTGCTAGTGAGACGCCTCGTGTAACTTCGGGGTACTTCGCGAAGTCCTTTGACTCTGGCGCAAAAAACCGACAGCGATCGGAAGTCGCCCGAGGCGAAGCGAGGTTGCACGAAGCGAATCGAAGTACCTCTCTACACTATTCGCCTCGTCCAACTTCGATCTACTTCGCGAGTAGTGTAGAGGAGGCATGAAGTTGTAGTCTTGATGTTTACCCAGAACTTTCTACTTAGGACATAGATTAACGGTTATTCTTCTGCTCTAAGGTTCAGCACTTTGTACTTTGAACTTTTAAGTCACGGTCTAACCTTAAATGAATTATGTCCCATTAATCTAAATACGGCCTGTCGAACGAATCATTCAATAAGGCAACAGTATTAGCGATTTTATCCAAGGTCTCTCTTTGTATGGTTACCTATTATCCTGATCGTACTTTGATTGAACTCCAGTCCATTTTAAGCTAACGCTTATTTAAATTTGAATATAAAAAGTTGACCTTGAAACTAACCGTGACAATGCTCTCCTGACTGGCCTTGGTTTATGTACAGAATACCAGCGTAAAATAGCATCGTAAACTGCTGTTTCGTAAGGTTAGCCGCATGAACAGGTTACCCTTTTTACTAGTAACGGGGCATTCTATTTTTGTTCTCAACGATGCCAACGCCATCTACATTTTAATTTGAGATGAAGGTGCCAATAAGCAACAGTACCAGTATTTGGTGGACTGTTTGCTCTTTTGTCACTCTGAATATAAAAACGCATCAATTGTTGTAAGGAACTTAGGAAAATTACCAAATATATCATGTACCGAAATATTGGAATCACCATCCTTTCAACAAAGTGCAGAGATTACATGGAAAGATAGAAACATAAACTTTTGTATTCAATATAGATTATGAATAATAATAATTATTGAAAGTCACTCTTTAGTTTAATTACCACTGGTTCGAAAAAAAAGCCTCTGTCCTTAGAAGAACCAGTCAGAAACAAAGCGGGACTTTTTTTTAAATAACAGCTTACAATCATGTATGTTACACAATTAACCACATAAAACAAATTAGAAATAGCTTGGTAGCAATCTCCTCATTCCCAGGGGTTATTATCATCCATAAATTCCTTAATATTATAATAACCCTTTTTATACAAACTTTGTTTAATAAAGTTTTTGAACATTGCGCAGGTCAAATTTTGTATATTTTAATGTAGGTATGTATGATAATGGCTCAGACCGTGCTTTATGGCATTCCTTGGTGGCACTTATGAAGAGCTGTAATAATGACGATGAATACAAAACAAAAAACGATTTGAAGGCATCGATGTTGCCTGCTCTATTATCGTTGCAGTCTATACTGTTCATAGGTGGTATCCTTATATTTAATTTAATGCCTATAGCCTGCTATAGCCTATTATTTATGTAGGCTATAGGCATATAACTGCTCCGAATAGACAAAGTCACAGAATTCTTATTTAATTATACACATAAACATTTAATTATACAAAGTGATTTGTATTTATTAAATTGAACATCAAGTAATAACAGTAATAATATAATACTTTAAACTGAGAAAACAACTTAATAGACTGCACGATATTTTTTCCTGTATTTTGAAGGAAGTTTACATACATTGTACAAGGACAATCCTTCAAACCCGGACCCGGAACTATTACCTATTTGTAGGCCATACAAGTCCGCATCTCAATGCTAAGCCTGCTAAATTTTAATAATAATCCTATAACAGCATTATGTCGAAATCTTCTCTTAATACGGGACAGCCGAATAAGTTGACAGAAATTAATTAATAGAAAATCACCTTAACTTATAACTAGACACGCGTTGGACTATTGCGGGCGTTATTTTTATAATCGTACCTCTATAAAGCCCGCATCTTAGCATATTATATATTAAAGTAAACAAACTAGTACTCCACCTTGTGATAAGATGCTATTGCTGTCCACAGGTAGCTGTAATAAATTTCATATAATGAAGGCAACAAGACAGTTGTGCCCAGTGTCCACACAAGTGTCCACGTAACTTTTTTTTAAATCCCGATTTTTAATCAATGGAAATACAAGCGCTAGAAGGTGCGCTGCACAATGTTAAATTTTGAGTCAAGACCATAATAGTATTTCTTTTATTTTTATCCCACGATAACGGGTTGGCGGGTTGGTCTTACTTGTAGTATAAGTGCACGTGTACATTGTTTGAACGAGTCAAAAATTATTATCAAGTACAGTAATAACGGAGAAAAGTTTTACTAAGCAGCAATGTTAGAATCGGCTGCCTTCGTGAGATAAAACATCTATAGGTACTATCTTTACACAAATGCTGACATTGTGGAATTTGAGTTGAAACACGACATTGTTTCTTAATTAAAAACCCGCCTGCCAAGCGAAGCAACTATGTATATATGTATAATAAATGAGGCAATCTATGGAAAGGCCTATGTTCAGCGCTGTTAGACTTTGATAGGCTATGATTTATGGATGGAATGGATTGTCTCTGAATACCGGCCTTTACACAGTTGTGTAATTTTTTGCATTTTATGTAGTATAAACAAATATTAGTCCATTAAAATGTACACATTTTTTAATTTCAGTTGACTTTGTACTACCTCAGAAAGGGCAGTCTCTAATCGAAGCCTACAATCACTGGAGAGAGAAGGCTGACAACAAGGTAAATTGATTGTTTCATATCGACAATTTCATTTCATTTATTATAATTTTCATTTTATATATACGGGGAAATCTTTCAATACCAACTTCACCTCTACACGGCCCACTCTTCTGATCGGCAAGGCTCTGGCGGCCGACAAATAATAAATGTATAATCCATTTTGAATATCAATCCCAAACCTCACGCACTGATAGCATGGTATAGTAGTTGAAGCATTCCTAAAAATATCATAATATATGAACTTATGTATCTCCTGTTAACCTGTTACTATATTCGTGGCCCGATTTATTTTGGTATACTATTTTGTTTTATTGAAACATTTTCTATGTAAGTGTTCGCTTATATATTATATATATTTATACTTTATGAAGTATAATTTTACTATATTCCAATTAATTACATTTTATAGTAACTTATTTATCACTTATTTTAATTAGTAAACTATATTATAATTTGTATATTTTTCATTCTTGCCAGGCTCACACTGCCACTACATAGTTAATTTGTATATTATTATACAAATTAACTATGTAGTGGCAGTGTAAAAATATCCACTAGCCGTAGTCATAAGAGGTGATAGCGACAAAGGGAAACTAAAACAGGGAATAGCTAGCAGCGTCTTTCTGATAACAACTCAAAATAGTTGCCAATCCGCCTACCAAGCGTGGCAACTATGGCAAAATCTCCTATGAGGCTATCTATGGGGAGGGGGCTATGACAGCAGTGGACTTTTATAAGTGTAATGGAAATATATACGAGTAATAAATAAATTACATAATGATTTCTTATATTTACGCGAAGAGATAGAGAAGATGGCTGGGTGCTTGGGATCCCATAATTAATAAAATTAAATCCCAACCCAAGCATACAACTGTGAGACTTCAAGATACTGTAAGTTCATACTGCGTAGATCGGAACAAACATTAATACTTTTTAATCTGGAGGTAGCCGTGGTTAGCTATGACATTGGGACGTCATACACCTCAGTCCCCCCCCGTCCCCCCCCCCCCCGTGACCATGGGTGCTGTAAAGTGCTCGACGTCGGGAATATAAAATTAGTTAATATAAGCGATAAAATACGTAAAATTAGTTTTATTTAAATAAATTACAGTCTAGGATGCAACACAGATGTATCCAAAGCACTAATCAAATAAACATTAGTCCCAGTCTACTCGTAATCGTAAACCCCAATACGACAACATCGGAGAAAGGCTTGAAATCAGTTCCAATGATATAGATGGGGATAATAGAGTACGGTTCCAATTGTAGGATTTATGCAAGAAGAGAACCATTGTGCATTATAACTGTCTTTTGCCACAGGTCTGCTGTGACTACGCACTCCACGTAGGAGTAACATGGTGGTCCCCGTCCGTCATGAAGGAAATGGAGCAGCTGTGCACCGAAGAGTATGGCATTAACTCGTTCAAGATGTTCATGGCCTATAAAGATGCATGGATGCTGGACGATTACCAGCTTTACTGCGCCATAGAGACTTGCAAGAATTTGGGAGCACTGCCTATGGTATTTTTATTATACCAAAAAATATGTATATTTAGTAACAAATAGTACAGATTACATATTAGTTACACATATACAAAAGTCCTAAAATACATAGGTATACAAAAGTAAAATCATTTATTAAACACCTCACTCATCCCGCAATCACGAGCACTATCACCATATCACCATTATCATTAGTACTTAGACCCACCACCATTACACAATTATCAGGAAAAACCAACGTCGATAACACGGCATAAGTTTTGTCTCAAAACGAAGGACATCTAGAGATAAACTCCTTGATGGATAATTGCTAAATGAGACTACTGGCGGATTTTAGCAAATTGACTCTGTCATCATGAATTTCCGCAAGGCAACGAATGGTTCTAATTATCGTAACTTGGCAATTGCACTGAGCAAGGAACATATTTTCGAGACTATCGGGATTCGTACTATAAGTATTGATATTAAAAAATCTGCTCACATTCTTCGAAGTATACAACACATCTCTCTGTTAAGAAAAATATCAAAAATTACGCTATATTAGATGTTACTTTGCTCAATTCCTTTATGTATATATGGCATTTGTTTGGTACTACGTAACAATCTCGAATATGAAATCACTATTTCTAGATTTCAATATGAAAATTAATAACATAAAACGGTAGTGTCATTCGTAATCGTTACATACTATATGTACATCGTCGGAGATAGAAGATATGTAAATAAAAATAAAAAAGTTAGGGTAAAACTTCCACTCCCACTCGTTCAAGCTTCATAAAGTAAGTCGCATCATCTACGGTCACCGTCATTTATTCTATATTTTGTTAGCCAGTTAATGGTTAAACTGGTCATCGTACCTATTAACACTGTTGTTGCTGGTTTGTATACATAATATGCATCTATTTAAGTGCTGTCGTGGACTTACGTTTATCAAGTTATATTGTGACCGGGACAAATTACGTTATACCCGAGTTGAAATTAGTTCACTGTATATATAGTGAGTTGCGTTTTCTTATATTACGGGTGATTTAAGATACACAATCTAACAAGATAGCAAATTGAACATCCGCTCTCACAACTTTCGGGTAATATCAATGCAATCACCAGCACTAATTAGTTAACTTATTTTTTCTTTAGGTTCACGCAGAGAACGGTCACATTATCGCCCGCAACACGGAAAAGCTTATAGCGGCTGGCAAAACTGATCCAGAAGGACATGAGTTATCCAGGGACGAAGAAGTGGAAGCAGAAGCAGTCAATAGAGCTTGTGTGATTGCGAATCAGGTAAGGGTAACCTGAAAATTAGATAAAAGAATTTTAAAACACCATATATAATATTTGTACTATTGTTCTGCCTTTGCATAGGCATCACTTTCTTACCTATTTCTGAAGTCATGCAGAAGTGCATGCACTGCTGTGTTCCAATCTGAAATTTATAGAGAGGCAGCATACTTACAGGCTGTGAGGCATTCCGTCTTAGTCCTCAGAGGTGACAACACATCTGTATGTGTCCATAGGCTCACTCTAAGTCCGTTTGTCACTTTAGTGTTACTTTACTTTATAATGAAAAGATAAACATTTTATACCTTATGTAAAGAGCGGGCCAGAGAGTTATACATACATATATACAAACAATCGAAAAAAAAATAGTATTATAGTGGCAAACGAGCACACAGTCCACCTGATGGTAAGTGGTTGCCGTGGCCCATAGACATCTACATCTATCCTCGATTACGAATCAAAATGCA